>JAKELJ010000049.1:159175-212886 GCA_025594165.1 Tamias sibiricus
ATTCGCCTAATCAGGGGTAAACATCCAATAGGCTCTAAACAAAAAACCCGTGATGGTGGGATGACCAAATTTGGGGAGCCATGAGGGGCAACAAGAGAGAATCATTTTGTCAGATTTTCATTGAAATAACAAAGAAACCTAGTGCCCCACAAGCTAAGAAACATCGAATTTATATTTTCAGTTGGCTAAATCGCTTTTCTGTGAGTTTGAAACTGTTTTGCTACCTAGTGATTCATCTTTGAGATACTTGAACCAGGAGGAGATAAGCACAGTGTGCTCTTGTGAACTAAAGTGTGTTGTTCTGCGTTTTTTTAAAAGTAATTTAGCATTAAACCATTTAAGAATTAAACTCACAGGCGTTTTCAGGCTTTTTCGCCTAATCAGGGTAACATCCAATAGACTGTAAACATAAAACACCCTTGATGGTCGGATGACCAAACTTGGGGAGCCTGGAGAGGCACAATGAGAGAATCATTTTTTCAGAGTTTCATTGAAATAAAGTTTTCTGTCAAATTACGCCTAATCAGGGTCAACATCCAAGAAGCTGAAACAAAACACCCAGGATGATGTGATTACCAAACTTGGAGAGCCATGAGGAGCTCATGAGAGAATCATTTAATCAGAGTTTCATTGAAATACACAAAGAAACCTCCTGTCCAAGAGCTCAAGAAACAGGCAATTATTTCCAGTTCGATAAAATCGCTTTTCTGTGACTTTGAAACAGTTTTGATAACAAGCGATTCAGCTTTGAGATACTTGAACCAGAAGAAAAGCACAGTGTGGTCTTGTGAACTAAAGGGCATTCCTTCGTTTTCAAAGTCCTTGCATAAACCATTGAGGATTAAACTAACAAGCGTTTTCAGGCAAATTCGCCTAAACGGGATAAATATCCAAAAGGCTCTAAACAAAAACATCCGTGATGGTGGAATGACCAAACTTGGCAAGCCATTACGGGCTAAAGAGAGAATCATTGAATCAGAGTTTCATTGAAATACACAAAGAAACCTCGTGCCCAGGAGCTAAGAAACAGAATTATTTAAAGTTAGCTAAAATGCTTTTCTGTGAGTTTGAAGCTGTTTTGCTACCAAGCGATTCAGCTTTGAGATACTTGAACCAGGAGAGAAGCACAGTGTGCTCTTGTGAAGTAAAGTGCTTTTCTGCATTTTCAAAGTCCTAGCATAAACCATTGATGAATTAAACTAACAGTCGTTTTTAGAAAAATTCGCCTAATCAGGGAAAACATCCAATAGGCTCTAAAAAAACCCACCCGTGATGGTGGGATGACCAAAACTCGGGGAGCCATAAGGGGCTCATGAGAGAATCATTTAACCAAAGTTTTATTGAAATATGCACAAGAAACCTCGTGCTCAAGAAGCTAGGAAACATGCAACTATTTTTCTCGTTGCTAGAACGCTTTTTCTGTAAGTGTGAATCTTTTGCAATCCCAAGCAATTATGTTTCGAACTACTTGAACCAGGCATTAAGCAAATTGTCCTGCCATGAAAGAAACAGTTTTCCTTAGCATTTTAAAGTGGTAGCATAAACCATTGTGGAGTTAGAATAACAGATGTTTTTAGTAAAATTCGCCTAATCAGTGTCAACATCGAAGAAGCTGTAGACAAAACACCCGTGATTGTTGGATGACCTAACTTGGGGAGCCACGAGAAGCTCATGAGAGAAACATTTAATCAGAGATTCATTGAAATACACAAAAAACCTCGTTCCAAGAAGCTAAGAAACTGGCAATTATTTCTAGTTTGCTAAAACTCTTTTCTGTGAGTTTGAAACTGTTTTGCTACCAAGTGATTGAGCTTTGAGATATGTGAACCAGGACAGAAGCACAGTGTGCTCTTGTAAACTAAAGTGCTTTTTCTGCATTTTCAAAGTTCTAGCATTAACCATTTATGTATTACAATAACTGGCATTTTCAGGCAAATTCGCCTAAACAGAATAAACATACATAAGGGTCTAAAAAAGCACCCGAGATGGTGGGATGACAAATTTTGGAGCAATGGGAGGGGCACATCAGAGAATCATTTTATCAGAGTTTCATTGAAATACACAAAGAAACCTCGTGCCCCAGAGCTAAGAAACAGGCAATTATTTCCAGTTTGTTAAAACACATTTCTGTGAGTTTGAAACAGTTTTGCTACCTAGTGATTCAGCTTTGAGATACTTGAACCAATAGAGAAGGACAGTGTGCTCTTGTGAACTAAAGTGCTTTCCTGCATTTTCAAAGTCCTAGCATAAATCATAGATGAATTAAAGTAACAGGCGTTTTCACGCAAATTCGCCTAATCCGGGTAAACATCCATAAGGCTCTAAACAAAATTCCCGTGATGGAAAGATGACCAAAAGTGGGAAGCCATGAGGACACAAGAGAGAATCATTTTATCAGAGTTTCATTGAAATACACAAAGAAAACTAGTGCCCAGAAGCTAAGAAACATGGAATTATTTCCAGTTGGCTAAAACGCTTTTCTGTGAGTTTGAAACTCTTTTGCTACCTAGTGATTCAGCTTTGAGATACTTGAACCAGGACAGAAGTACAGTGTGCTCTTGTGAAATGAAGTGCTTTTCTGCATTTTCAAAGTTCTAGCATTAACCATTGAGGAATAAAACTACAGGCGTTTTGAGTGAAATTCGCCTAATCAGGGTAAACATCCAATAGGCTCTAAAAAAAAAACACGTGATGGTGGATTGACCAAATTTGGGGAGCCATGAGGGGCACAAGAGAGAATCAATTTGTCAGAGTTTCATTGAAATACACAAAGAAACCTAGTACCCACAAGCTAAGAAACATGGAATTATTTCCTGTTGGCTAAAACGCTTTTCTGTGAGTTTGAAACTCTTTTGCTACCTAGTGATCCAGCTTTGAGATCCTTGAACCAGGAGAAAAGCACAGGGTGCTCTTGTGAACTAAAGTGTTGTTCTGCGTTTTTAAAGTAATAGCATTAACCATTTAAGAATTAAACCCACAGGCGTTTTCAGGCATTTTCGCCTAATCAGGGTAAACATCCAATAGACTGTAAAAAAAAAACACCCTTTATGGTGGGATGACCAAACTTGGGGAGTCTTGAGGAGCACATGAGAGAATCATTTTTTCAGAGTTTCATTGAAATACACAGAGAAAGCTAGTGCCCAGAAGCTAAGAAACATGGAATTATTTCCAGTTCGCTAAAACGCTTTTCTGTGAGTTTGAAATTCTTTTTTTACCTAGTAATTCTGCTTTGAGATACTTGAACCAGGAAAGAAGCACAGTGAGCTCTTGTGATCTGAAGTCTGTGCTTTTCTGCATTTTCAAAGTTCTAGCATTAACCATTGAGGAATTAAACTAACAGGCGTTTTCAGTGAAATTCGCCTAATCAGGGTAAACATCCAATAGGCTGTAAACAAAAAACCCGTGATCGTGGGATGACCAAATTTGGGGAGCCATGAGGGGCACAAGAGAGAATCATTTTGTCAGATTTTCATTGAAATACACAAAGAAACCTAGTGCCCACAAGCTAAGAAACATCGAATTATTTTCAGTTGGCTAAATCGCTTTTCTGTGAGTTTGAAACTGTTTTGCTACCTAGTGACTCATCTTTGAGATACTTGAACCAGGACAGGACCACAGTGTGCTCTTGTGATCTGAAGTGGTTTTCTGCATTTTCAAAGTTCTAGCATTAACCATTGAGGAATTAAACTACAGGCGTTTTCAGTGAAATTCGCCCTATCAGGGTAAACATCCAATAGGCTCTAAACAAAGAACCCGTGAGGGTGAATTGACCAAATTGGGGGAGCCATGAGGGGCACAAGAGAGAATCATTTTGTCAGAGTTTCATTGAAATACACAAAGAAACCTAGTACACACAAGCCAAGAAACATGGAATTATTTCCAGTTGGCTAAAATGCTTTTCTGAGAGTTTGAAACTCTTTTGCTACCTAGTGATTCAGCTTTGAGATACTTGAACCAGGACAGAAGCACAGTGTGCTCTTGTGAACTAAAGTGTTGTTCTGCGTTTTTAAAGTAATAGCATTAACCATTTAAGAATTAAACTCACAGGCGTTTTCAGGCATTTTCGCATAATCAGGGTAAACATCCAATAGACTGTAAACAAAACACCCTTGATGGTGGGATGACCAAACTTGGGGAGCCTGGAGGGGCACATGAGAGAATCATTTTTTCAGAGTTTCATTGAAATAAACAAAGAAACCTAGTTCCCAGATGCTAAGAAACATGGAATTATTTCCAGTTCGCTAAAAAAGCTTTTCTGTGAGTTTGAAACTCTTTTGCTACCTAGTGATTCAGCTTTGAGATACTTGAACCAGGAAAGAACAACAGTGAGCTCTTGTTATCTGAAGTGCTTTTCTGCATTTTCAAAGTTCTAGCATTAACCATTGAGGAATTAAACTACAGGCGTTTTCAGTGAAATTCGCCTAATCAGGGTAAACATCCAATAGGCTCTAAACAAAAAACCCGTGATAGTGGGATGACCAAATTTGGGGAGCCATGAGGGGCACAAGAGAGAATCATTTTGTCAAAATTTAATTTAAATACACAAAGAAACCTAGTACCCAGAAGCTAAGAAACCTGGAATTATTTCCAGTTGGCTAAATCGCTTTTCTGTGAGTTTGAAACTCTTTTGCTACCTAGTGACTCAGCTTTCATATACTTGAACCAGGACAGAAGCACAGTGTGCTCTTGTGATGTGAAGTGCTTTTCTGCATTTCCAAAGTTCAAGCATTAACTATTGAGGAATAAAACTACAGGCGTTTTCAGTGAAATTCGCCTAATCAGTGTAAACATCCTATAGGCTCTAAACAAAAAACCCGTGATGGTGGATTGACTAAATTTGGGGAGTAATGAGGGCACAAGAGACAATCATTTTGTCAGAGTTTCATTGAAATACACAAAGAAACCTAGTATCCACAAGCTAAGAAACACGGAATTATTTCCAGTTGGCTAAAATGCTTTTCTGTGAGTTTGAAACTCTTTTGCTACCGAGAGCTTCAGCTTTGATATACTTGAACCAGGAGAGAAGCACAGTGTGCTCTTGTGAACTAAAGTGTTGTTCTGCCTTTTTAAAGTTCTAGCATTAACTATTTAAGAAATAAACTCACAGGCGTTTTCAGGCATTTTCGCCTAATCAAGGTAAACATCCAATAGACTGTAAACAAAACACCCTTGATGGTGGGATGACCAAACTTGGGGATCCTTGAGGGGCACATGAGAGAATCATTTTTTCAGAGTTTCATTGAAATACACAAAGAAACCTAGTGCTAGAAGCTAAGAAACATGGAATTATTTCCAATTCACTAAAACGCCTTTCTGTGAGTTTGAAACTCTTTTGCTACCTAGTGATTCAGCTTTGAGATACTTGAACCAAAACACAAGCACAGTGTGCTTTTGTGATCTGAAGTGCTTTTCTGCATTTTCAAAGTTCTAGCATTAACCACTGAGGAATTAAACTACAGGCGTTTTCAGTGAAATTCGCCTAATCAGGGTAAACATCCAATAGGCTCTAAAACAAAAAAACCCGTGATGGTGGGATGACCAAATTTGGGGAGCCATGAGGGGCACAAGAGAAAATCATTTTGTCAAAATTTAATTGAAATACTCAAAGAAACCTAGTACCCAGAAGCTAAGAAACATGGAATTATTTCCAGTTGGCTAAATCGCTTTTCTGTGAGTTTGAAACTCTTTTGCTACCTAGTGATTCAGCTTTTAGATAATTGAACCAGGACAGGAGCACAGTGTGCTCTTGTGATGTGAAGTGCTTTTCTACATTTCCAAAGTTCTAGCATTAACCATTGAGGAATAAAACTAAAGGTGTTTTCAGTGAAATTCGCCTAATCAGTGTAAACATCCTATAGGCTCTAAACACAAAACACGTGATGGTGGATTGACTAAATTTGGGGAGCCATGAGGGGCACAAGAGGAGAATCATTTTGTCAGAGTTTCATTGAAATACACAAAGAAACCTAGTATCCACAAGCTAAGAAACACGGAATTATTTCCAGTTGGCTAAAATGCTTTCCTGTGAGTTGGAAACTCTTTTCGTACCGAGAGCTTCAGCTTTGAGATACTTGAACCAGGACAGGAGCACAGTGTGCTCTTGTGATCTGATGTTCTTTTCTGCATTTTCAAAGTACTAGCATTAACCATTGAGGAATTAAACTACAGGCGTTTTCAGTGATATTCGCCTAAACAGGGTAAACATCCAATAGGCTCTAAACTAAAAAAACCCGTGATGGTGGGATGACCAAATTTTGGGAGCCATGAGGGGGACAAGAGAGAATCATTTTGTCAGAGTTTCATTGAAATACACAAAGAACCCTAGTACCCAGAAGCTAAGGAACATGGAATTATTTCCAGTTGGCTAAATCGCTTTTCTGTGAGTTTGAAACTCTTTTCCTACCTAGTGATTCAGCTTTGAGATACTTGAACCAGGACAGAAGCACAGTGTGCTCTTGTGATATGAAGTGCTTTTATGCATTTTCAAAGTTCTAGCTTTAACCATTGAGGAACTAAACTACAGGCGTTTTTAGTGAAATTCGCCTAATCAAGGTAAACATCCAATAGGCTCTAAACAAAAAATCGTGATGGTGGATTGACCACATTTGGGGAGCCATGAGGGGCCCAAGAGAGAATCATTTTGTCAGAGTTTCATTGAAATACACAAAGAAAGCTAGTACCCACAAGCTAAGAAACATGGAATTTTTTCCAGTTGGCTAAATCGCTTTTCTGTGAGTTTGAAAATCTTTTGCTACCTAGTGATTCAGCTTTTAGATAATTGAACCAGGACAGGAGCACAGTGTGCTCTTGTGATGTGAAGTGCTTTTCTACATTTCCAAAGTTCTAGCATTAACCATTGAGGAATAAAACTACAGGTGTTTTAAGTGAAATTCGCCTAATCAGTGTAAACATCCTATAGGCTCTAAACACAAAACACGTGATGGTGGATTGACTAAATTTGGGGAGCCATGAGGGGCCCAAGAGAGAATCATTTTGTCAGAGTTTCATTGAAATACACAAAGAAACCTAGTATCCACAAGCTAAGAAACACGGAATTATTTCCAGTTGGCTAAAATGCTTTCCTGTGAGTTTGAAACTCTTTTGGTACGAGAGCTTCAGCTTTGAGATACTTGATCCAGGACAGGAGCACAGTGTACTCTTGTGATCTGATGTTCTTTTCTGCATTTTCAAAGTTCTAGCTTTAACCATTGAGGAATTAAACTACAGGCGTTTTCACTGAAATTCGCCTAATCAGTGAAAACATCCAATAACTCTAAACAAAAAACCCGTGGTTTTGGGGATGACCAAATTTGGGGAGCCATGAGGGGCACAAGAGAGAATCATTTTGTCAGAGTTTCATTGAAATACACAAAGAAACCTAGTACCCACAAGCTAAGAAACATGGAATTCTTTCCATTTGGCTAAATTGTTTTTCTGTGAGTTTGAAACTCTTTTGCTACCTAGTGATTCAGCTTTGAGATACTTGAACGAGGAGAGAAGCACAGTGTGCTCTTGTGATCTAAAGTGTTGTTCTGCGTTTTTAAAGTTTTAGTATTAACCATTGAGGATTTAAACTAACAGGCGTTTTCAGTGAAATTCGCCTAATCAGGGTAAATATCCAATAACTCTAAACAAAAAACCCGTGATGGTTGTATGACCAAATTTGGGGAGCCATGAGGGGCACAAGAGAGAATCATTTTGTCAGAGTTTCATTGAAATACACAAAGAACCTTAATACCCAGAAGCTAAGAAACATGGAATTATTTCCAGTTGGCTAAATCGCTTTTCTGTGAGTTTGAAACTCTTTTGCTACCTAGTGATTCAGCTTTGAGATACTTGAACCAGGACAGAAGAACAGTGTGCTCTTGTGATCTGAAGTTTTTTTCTACATTTTCAAAGTTCTATCATTAACCATTGAGGAATTAAACTACAGGCGTTTTCAGTGAAATTCGCCTAATCAGGGTAAATATCCAATAGGCTCTAAACAAAAAACCTGTGATGGTGAGATGACCAAATTTGGGGAGCCATTAGGGACACAAGAGAGAATCATTTTGTCAGAGTTTCATTGAAATACACAAAGAAACCTAGTACCCAGAAGCTAAGAAACATGGAATTATTTCCAGTTGGCTAAATCGCTTCTCTGTGAGTTTGAAACTCTTTTGCTACCTAGTGATTCAGCGTTGAGATACTTGAACCAGGACAGAAGCACAGTGTGCTCTTGTGATCTGAAGTGCTTTTCTGCATTTTCAATGTTCTAGCATTAACCATTGAAGAATTAAACTACAGGCGTTTTCAGTGAAATTCGCCTAATCATGGTAAACATCCAATAGGCTCTAAAAAAAAAACCCGTGATGGTGGATTGACCACATTTGGGGAGCCATGAGGGGCACAAGAGAGAATCATTTTGTCAGAGTTTCATTGAAATACACAGAGAAACCTAGTACCCACAAGCTAAGAAACATGGAATTATTTCCAGTTGGCTAAAACGCTTTTCTGTGAGTTTGAAACTCTTTTGCTACCTAGTGATTCAGCTTTGAGATACTTGAACCAGGACAGAAGCACAGTGTGCTCCTGGGAACTAAAGTGTTGTTCTGCATTTTTAAAGTTCTAGTATTCACCATTTAAGAATTAAACTCACAGGCGTTTTCAGGCATTTTCGCCTAATCAGGGTAAACATCCAATAGACTGTAAACAAAACACTTTTGATGGAGGGATGACCAAACTTGGGGAGTCTTGAGGGGCACATGAGAGAATCATTTTTTCAGAGTTTCATTGACATATACACAAATAAACCTAGTGGCCAGGAGCTAAGAAACATGGAATTATTTCCAGTTAGTTAAAACACTTTTCTGTGAGTTTGAAACTCTTTTGTTACCTAGTGATTCAGCTATGAGATACTTGAACCAGGAAAGAAGCACAGTGTGCTCTTGTGATCTGAAGTGCTTTTCTGCATTTTCAAAGTTCTACCTTTAACCATTGAGGAATTAAACTACAGGCATTTTCAGTGAAATTCGCCTAATCAGGGTAAATATCCAATAGGCTCTAAACAAAAAACCCGTGATGGTGGGATGACCAAACTTGGGGAGCCATGAGGGGCACAAAAGAGAATCATTTTGTCAGAGTTTCATTAAAATAAACAAAGAAACCAAGTACCCACAAGCTAAGAAACATGGAATTATTTCCAGTTGCCTAAAACGCTTTTTTGTGAGTTTGAAACTCTTTTGCTACCTAGTGATTCAGCTTTGAGATACTTGAACCAGGATAGAAGCACAGTGTGCTCTTGTGATCTAAAGTGTTGTTCTGCATTTTTAAAGTTCTAGCATTAACCATTGAGGATTTAAACTAACAGGCGTTTTCAGTTTAATTCGCCTAATCAGGGTAAACATCCAACAGTCTCTAAACAAAAAACTCGTGATGGTGACATGACCAAATTTGGGGAGCCATGAGAGGCACTAAAGAGAATCATTATGTCAGAGTTTCATTGAAATACACAAAGAAACCTAGTACCCACAACCTAAGAAACATGGAATTATTTCTAGTTGGCTAAATCGCTTTTCTGTGAGTTTGAAACTCTTTTGCTACCTAGTGATTCAGCTTTGAGATACTTGAACCAGGACAGAAGCACAGTGTGCTCTTGTGATCTGAAGTGCTTTTCTGCATTTTCAATGTTCTAGCATTAACCATTGAAGAATTAAACTACAGGCGTTTTCAGTGAAATTCGCCTAATCAGGGTAAACATCCAATAGGCTCTAAACAAAAAACCCGTGATGGTGGGATGACCAAATTTGGGGAGCCATGAGGGGCAAAAGAGAGAATCATTTTCTCAGAGTTTCATTGAAATACACAAAGAACCCTAGTACCCAGAAGCTAAGAAACATGGAATTATTTCCAGTTGGCTAAATCGCTTTTCTGTGAGTTTGAAACTCTTTTGCTACCTAGTGATTCAGCTTTGAGATACTTGAACCAGGACAGAAGCACAGTGTGCTCTTGTGATATGAAGTGCTTTTATGCATTTTCAAAGTTCTAGCTTTAACCATTGAGGAATTAAACTACAGGCGTTTTCAGTGAAATTCGCCTAATCAGGGAAAGCATCCAATAGGCTCTAAACAAAAAACCCGTGATGGTGGGATGACCAAATTTGGGGAGCCATGAGGGGCACAAGAGAAAATCATTTTGTCAAAATTTAATTGAAATACACAAAGAAACCTAGTACCCAGAAGCTAAGAAACATGGAATTATTTCCAGTTGGCTAAATCGCTTTTCTGTGAGTTTGAAAATCTTTTGCAACCTAGTGATTCAGCTTTTAGATAATTGAACCAGGACAGGAGCACAGTGTGCTCTTGTGATGTGAAGTGCTTTTCTACATTTCCAAAGTACTAGCATTAACCATTGAGGAATTAAACTACAGGCGTTTTCAGTGAAATTCGCCTAATCAGGGTAAACATCCAATAGGCTCTAAACTAAAAAACCCGTGATGGTTGGATGACCAAATTTTGGGAGCCATGAGGGGGACAAGAGATAATCATTTTGTCAGAGTTTCATTGAAATACACAAAGAACCCTAGTACCCAGAAGCTAAGAAACATGGAATTATTTCCAGTTGGCTAAATCGCTTTTCTGTGAGTTTGAAACTCTTTTCCTACCTAGTGATTCAGCTTTGAGATACTTGAACCAGGACAGAAGCACAGTGTGCTCTTGTGATATGAAGTGCTTTTATGCATTTTCAAAGTTCTAGCTTTAACCATTGAGGAACTAAACTACAGGCGTTTTTAGTGAAATTCGCCTAATCAAGGTAAACATCCAATAGGCTCTAAACAAAAAATCGTGATGGTGGATTGACCACATTTGGGGAGCCATGAGGGGCCCAAGAGAGAATCATTTTGTCAGAGTTTCATTGAAATACACAAAGAAAGCTAGTACCCACAAGCTAAGAAACATGGAATTATTTCCAGTTGGCTAAATCGCTTTTCTGTGAGTTTGAAAATCTTTTGCTACCTAGTGATTCAGCTTTTAGATAATTGAACCAGGACAGGAGCACAGTGTGCTCTTGTGATGTGAAGTGCTTTTCTACATTTCCAAAGTTCTAGCATTAACCATTGAGGAATAAAACTACAGGTGTTTTCAGTGAAATTCGCCTAATCAGTGTAAACATCCTATAGGCTCTAAACACAAAACACGTGATGGTGGATTGACTAAATTTGGGGAGCCATGAGGGGCCCAAGAGAGAATCATTTTGTCAGAGTTTCATTGAAATACACAAAGAAACCTAGTACCCACAAGCTAAGAAACATGGAATTCTTTCCATTTGGCTAAATTGCTTTTCTGTGAGTTTGAAACTCTTTTGCTACCTAGTGATTCAGCTTTGAGATACTTGAACGAGGAGAGAAGCACAGTGTGCTCTTGTGATCTAAAGTGTTGTTCTGCGTTTTTAAAGTTTTAGTATTAACCATTGAGGATTTAAACTAACAGGCGTTTTCAGTGAAATTCGCCTAATCAGGGTAAATATCCAATAACTCTAAACAAAAAACCCGTGATGGTTGTATGACCAAATTTGGGGAGCCATGAGGGGCACAAGAGAGAATCATTTTGTCAGAGTTTCATTGAAATACAAAAAGAACCTTAATACCCAGAAGCTAAGAAACATAGAATTATTTCCAGTTGGCTAAATCGCTTTTCTGTGAGTTTGAAACTCTTTTGCTACCTAGTGATTCAGCTTTGAGATACTTGAACCAGGACAGAAGAACAGTGTGCTCTTGTGATCTGAAGTTTTTTTCTACATTTTCATCATTAACCATTGAGGAATTAAACTACAGGCGTTTTTGAAATCATTAACCATTGAGGAATTGGGGAGCCATTAAACTACAGGCATTTTTCAGTGAAATTCGCCTAATCATGGTAAACATCCAATAGGCTCTAAACATTGAAGAAAAAACAGGCGTTTTCAGTGAAATTCGTGATAGGCTCTAAACAAAAAACCCGGTGGATTGACCACATTTGGGGAGCCATGAGGGGCACAAGAGAGAATCATTTTGTCAGAGTTTCATTGAAATACACAGAGAAACCTAGTACCCACAAGCTAAGAAACATGGAATTATTTCCAGTTGGCTAAAACGCTTTTCTGTGAGTTTGAAACTCTTTTGCTACCTAGTGATTCAGCTTTGAGATACTTGAACCAGGACAGAAGCACAGTGTGCTCCTGGGAACTAAAGTGTTGTTCTGCATTTTTAAAGTCCTAGTATTCACCATTTAAGAATTAAACTCACAGGCGTTTTCAGGCATTTTCGCCTAATCAGGGTAAACATCCAATAGACTGTAAACAAAACACTTTTGATGGAGGGATGACCAAACTTGGGGAGTCTTGAGGGGCACATGAGAGAATCATTTTTTCAGAGTTTCATTGACATACACAAATAAACCTAGTGGCCAGCAGCTAAGAAACATGGAATTATTTCCAGTTAGTTAAAACACTTTTCTGTGAGTTTGAAACTCTTTTGTTACCTAGTGATTCAGCTATGAGATACTTGAACCAGGAAAGAAGCACAGTGTGCTCTTGTGATCTGAAGTGCTTTCTGCATTTTCAAAGTTCTAGCTTTAACCATTGAGGAATTAAACTACAGGCATTTTCAGTGAAATTCGCCTAATCAGGGTAAATATCCAATAGGCTCTAAAGAAAAAAACCGTGATGGTGGGATGACCAAACTTGGGGAGCCATGAGGGGCACAAAAGAGAATCATTTTGTCAGAGTTTCATTAAAATAAACAAAGAAACCAAGTACCCACAAGCTAAGAAACATGGAATTATTTCCAGTTGCCTAAAACGCTTTTTTGTGAGTTTGAAACTCTTTTGCTACCTAGTGATTCAGCTTTGAGATACTTGAACCAGGATAGAAGCACAGTGTGCTCTTGTGATCTAAAGTGTTGTTCTGCATTTTTAAAGTTCTAGCATTAACCATTGAGGATTTAAACTAACAGGCGTTTTCAGTGAAATTCGCCTAATCAGGGTAAACATCCAACAGTCTCTAAACAAAAAACTCGTGATGGTGACATGACCAAATTTGGGGAGCCATGAGAGGCACTAGAGAGAATCATTATGTCAGAGTTTCATTGAAATACACAAAGAAACCTAGTACCACACAACCTAAGAAACATGGAATTATTTCTAGTTGGCTAAATCGCTTTTCTGTGAGTTTGAAACTCTTTTGCTACCTAGTGATTCAGCTTTGAGATACTTGAACCAGGACAGAAGCACAGTGTGCTCTTGTGATCTGAAGTGCTTTTCTGCATTTTCAATGTTCTAGCATTAACCATTGAAGAATTAAACTACAGGCGTTTTCAGTGAAATTCGCCTAATCAGGGTAAACATCCAATAGGCTCTAAACAAAAAACCCGTGATGGTGGGATGACCAAATTTGGGGAGCCATGAGGGGCAAAAGAGAGAATCATTTTCTCAGAGTTTCATTGAAATACACAAAGAACCCTAGTACCCAGAAGCTAAGAAACATGGAATTATTTCCAGTTGGCTAAATCGCTTTTCTGTGAGTTTGAAAATCTTTTGCTACCTAGTGATTCAGCTTTGAGATAATTGAACCAGGACAGGAGCACAGTGTGCTCTTGTGATGTGAAGTGCTTTTCTACATTTCCAAAGTTCTAGCATTAACCATTGAGGAATAAAACTACAGGTGTTTTCAGTGAAATTCGCCTAATCAGTGTAAACATCCTATAGGCTCTAAACACAAAACATGTGATGGTGGATTGACTAAATTTGGGGAGCCATGAGGGGCACAAGAGAGAATCATTTTGTCAGAGTTTCATTGAAATACACAAAGAAACCTAGTATCCACAAGCTAAGAAACACGGAATTATTTCCAGTTGGCTAAAATGCTTTCCTGTGAGTTTGAAACTCTTTTGGTACCGAGAGCTTCAGCTTTGAGATACTTGAACCAGGACAGGAGCACAGTGTACTCTTGTGATCTGATGTTCTTTTCTGCATTTTCAAAGTACTAGCATTAACCAATGAGGAATTAAACTACAGGCGTTTTCAGTGAAATTCGCCTAATCAGGGTAAACATCCAATAGGCTCTAAACTAAAAAAACCGTGATGGTGGGATGACCAAATTTTGGGAGCCATGAGGGGGACAAGAGAGAATCATTTTGTTGAGTTTCATTGAAATACACAAAGAACCCTAGTACCCAGAAGCTAAGAAACATGGAATTATTTCCAGTTGGCTAAATCGCTTTCTGTGAGTTTGAAACTCTTTTGCTACCTAGTGATTCAGCTTTGAGATACTTGTACCAGGACAGAAGCACAGTGTGCTCCTGTGATCTGAAGTGGTTTTCTGCATTTTCAATGTTCTAGCATTAACCATTGAAGAATTAAACTACATGCGTTTTCAGTGAAATTCGCCTAATCATGGTAAACATCCAAGAGGCTCTAAACAAAAAAACCCGTGATGGTGGATTGACCACATTTGGGGAGCCATGAGGGGCCCAAGAGAGAATCATTTTGTCAGAGTTTCATTGAAATACACAAAGAAACCTAGTACCCACAAGCTAAGAAACATGGAATTATTTCCAGTTGCCTAAAACGCTTTTCTGTGAGTTTGAAACTCTTTTGCTACCTATTGATTCATCTTTGAGATACTTGAACCAGGACAGAAGCACAGTGTGCTCTTGTGACCTGAAGTTCTTTTCTGCATTTTCAAAGTTCTAGCTTTAACCATTGAGGAATTAAACTACAGGCGTTTTCACTGAAATTCGCCTAATCAGTGAAAACATCCAATAACTCTAAACAAAAAACCCGTGGTTTTGGGATGACCAAATTTCGGGAGCCATGAGGGGCACAAGAGAGAATCATTTTTTCAGAGTTTCATTGAAATACACAAAGAACCTTAATACCCAGAAGCTAAGAAACATGGAATTATTTCCAGTTGGCTAAATCGCTTTTCTGTGAGTTTGAAACTCTTTTGCTACCTAGTGATTCAGCTTTGAGATACTTGAACCAGGACAGAAGAACAGTGTGCTCTTGTGATCTGAAGTTTTTTTCTACATTTTCAAAGTTCTATGATTAACCATTGAGGAATTAAACTACAGGCGTTTTCAGTGAAATTCGCCTAATCAGGGTAAATATCCAATAGGCTCTAAACAAAAAACCTGTGATGGTGAGATGACCAAATTTGGGGAGCCATTAGGGACACAAGAGAGAATCATTTTGTCAGAGTTTCATTGAAATACACAAAGAAACCTAGTACCCAGAAGCTAAGAAACATGGAATTATTTCCAGTTGGCTAAATCGCTTCTCTGTGACTTTGAAACTCTTTTGCTACCTAGTGATTCAGTGTTGAGATACTTGAACCAGGACAGAAGCACAGTGTGCTCTTGTGATCTGAAGTGCTTTTCTGCATTTTCAATGTTCTAGCATTAACCATTGAAGAATTAAACTACAGGCGTTTTCAGTGAAATTCGCCTAATCATGGTAAACATCCAATAGGCTCTAAAAACAAAAAACCCGTGATGGTGGATTGACCACATTTGGGGAGCCATGAGGGGCACAAGAGAGAATCATTTTGTCAGAGTTTCATTGAAATACACAGAGAAACCTAGTACCCACAAGCTAAGAAACATGGAATTATTTCCAGTTGCCTAAAACGCTTTTCTGTGAGTTTGAAACTCTTTTGCTACCTATTGATTCATCTTTGAGATACTTGAACCAGGACAGAAGCACAGTGTGCTCTTGTGACCTGAAGTTCTTTTCTGCATTTTCAAAGTTCTAGCTTTAACCATTGAGGAATTAAACTACAGGCGTTTTCACTGAAATTCGCCTAATCAGTGAAAACATCCAATAACTCTAAACAAAAAACCCGTGGTTTTGGGATGACCAAATTTGGGGAGCCATGAGGGGCACAAGAGAGAATCATTTTGTCAGAGTTTCATTGAAATACACAAAGAACCCTAGTACCCAGAAGCTAAGAAACATGGAATTATTTCCAGTTGGCTAAATCGCTTTTCTGTGAGTTTGAAAGTCTTTTCCTACCTAGTGATTCAGCTTTGAGATACTTGAACCAGGACAGAAGCACAGTGTGCTCTTGTGATATGAAGTGCTTTTATGCATTTTCAAAGTTCTAGCTTTAACCATTGAGGAACTAAACTACAGGCGTTTTTAGTGAAATTCGCCTAATCAAGGTAAACATCCAATAGGCTCTAAACAAAAAATCGTGATGGTGGATTGACCACATTTGGGGAGCCATGAGGGGCCCAAGAGAGAATCATTTTGTCAGAGTTTCATTGAAATACACAAAGAAAGCTAGTACCCACAAGCTAAGAAACATGGAATTATTTCCATTTGGCTAAATTGCTTTTCTGTGAGTTTGAAACTCTTTTGCTACCTAGTGATTCAGCTTTGAGATACTTGAACGAGGAGAGAAGCACAGTGTGCTCTTGTGATCTAAAGTGTTGTTCTGCGTTTTTAAAGTTTTAGTATTAACCATTGAAGATTTAAACTAACAGGCGTTTTCAGTGAAATTCGCCTAATCAGGGTAAATATCCAATAACTCTAAACAAAACACCCGTGATGGTTGTATGACCAAATTTGGGGAGCCATGAGGGGCACAAGAGAGAATCATTTTGTCAGAGTTTCATTGAAATACACAAAGAACCTTAATACCCAGAAGCTAAGAAACATGGAATTATTTCCAGTTGGCTAAATCGCTTTTCTGTGAGTTTGAAACTCTTTTGCTACCTAGTGATTCAGCTTTGAGATACTTGAACCAGGACAGAAGAACAGTGTGCTCTTGTGATCTGAAGTTTTTTTCTACATTTTCAAAGTTCTATCATTAACCATTGAGGAATTAAACTACAGGCGTTTTCAGTGAAATTCGCCTAATCAGGGTAAATATCCAATAGGCTCTAAACAAAAAACCTGTGATGTTGAGATGACCAAATTTGGGGAGCCATTAGGGACACAAGAGAGAATCATTTTGTCAGAGTTTCATTGAAATACACAAAGAAACCTAGTACCCAGAAGCTAAGAAACATGGAATTATTTCCAGTTGGCTAAATCGCTTCTCTGTGAGTTTGAAACTCTTTTGCTACCTAGTGATTCATCTTTTAGATAATTGAACCAGGACAGGAGCACAGTGTGCTCTTGTGATGTGAAGTGCTTTTCTACATTTCCAAAGTTCTAGCATTAACCATTGAGGAATAAAACTACAGGTGTTTTCAGTGAAATTCGCCTAATCAGTGTAAACATCCTATAGGCTCTAAACACAAAACACGTGATGGTGGATTGACTAAATTTGGGGAGCCATGAGGGGCCCAAGAGAGAATCATTTTGTCAGAGTTTCATTGAAATACACAAAGAAACCTAGTATGCACAAGCTAAGAAACACGGAATTATTTCCAGTTGGCTAAAATGCTTTCCTGTGAGTTTGAAACTCTTTTGGTACCGAGAGCTTCAGCTTTGAGATACTTGAACCAGGACAGGAGCACAGTGTACTCTTGTGATCTGATGTTCTTTTCTGCATTTTCAAAGTACTAGCATTAACCAATGAGGAATTAAACTACAGGCGTTTTCAGTGAAATTCGCCTAATCAGGGTAAACATCCAATAGGCTCTAAACTAAAAAACCCGTGATGGTGGGATGACAAAATTTTGGGAACCATGAGGGGGACAAGAGAGAATCATTTTGTTGAGTTTCATTGAAATACACAAAGAACCCTAGTACCCAGAAGCTAAGAAACATGGAATTATTTTCAGTTGTCTAAATCGCTTTTCTGTGAGTTTGAAACTCTTTTGCTACCTAGTGATTCAGCTTTGAGATACTTGAACCAGGACAGAAGCACAGTGTGCTCATGTGATCTGAAGTGGTTTTCTGCATTTTCAATGTTCTAGCATTAACCATTGAAGAATTAAACTACATGCGTTTTCAGTGAAATTCGCCTAATCATGGTAAACATCCAATAGGCTCTAAACAAAAAACCCGTGATGGTGGATTGACCACATTTGGGGAGCCATGAGGGGCCCAAGAGAGAATCATTTTGTCAGAGTTTCATTGAAATACACAAAGAAACCTAGTACCCACAAGCTAAGAAACATGGAATTATTTCCAGTTGCCTAAAACGCTTTTCTGTGAGTTTGAAACTCTTTTGCTACCTATTGATTCATCTTTGAGATACTTGAACCAGGACAGAAGCACAGTGTGCTCTTGTGACCTGAAGTTCTTTTCTGCATTTTCAAAGTTCTAGCTTTAACCATTGAGGAATTAAACTACAGGCGTTTTCACTGAAATTCGCCTAATCAGTGAAAACATCCAATAACTCTAAACAAAAAACCCGTGGTTTTGGGATGACCAAATTTGGGGAGCCATGAGGGGCACAAGAGAGAATCATTTTGTCAGAGTTTCATTGAAATACACAAAGAACCCTAGTACCCAGAAGCTAAGAAACATGGAATTATTTCCAGTTGGCTAAATCGCTTTTCTGTGAGTTTGAAAGTCTTTTCCTACCTAGTGATTCAGCTTTGAGATACTTGAACCAGGACAGAAGCACAGTGTGCTCTTGTGATATGAAGTGCTTTTATGCATTTTCAAAGTTCTAGCTTTAACCATTGAGGAACTAAACTACAGGCGTTTTTAGTGAAATTCGCCTAATCAAGGTAAACATCCAATAGGCTCTAAACAAAAAATCGTGATGGTGGATTGACCACATTTGGGGAGCCATGAGGGGCCCAAGAGAGAATCATTTTGTCAGAGTTTCATTGAAATACACAAAGAAAGCTAGTACCCACAAGCTAAGAAACATGGAATTATTTCCATTTGGCTAAATTGCTTTTCTGTGAGTTTGAAACTCTTTTGCTACCTAGTGATTCAGCTTTGAGATACTTGAACGAGGAGAGAAGCACAGTGTGCTCTTGTGATCTAAAGTGTTGTTCTGCGTTTTTAAAGTTTTAGTATTAACCATTGAAGATTTAAACTAACAGGCGTTTTCAGTGAAATTCGCCTAATCAGGGTAAATATCCAATAACTCTAAACAAAACACCCGTGATGGTTGTATGACCAAATTTGGGGAGCCATGAGGGGCACAAGAGAGAATCATTTTGTCAGAGTTTCATTGAAATACACAAAGAACCTTAATACCCAGAAGCTAAGAAACATGGAATTATTTCCAGTTGGCTAAATCGCTTCTCTGTGACTTTGAAACTCTTTTGCTACCTAGTGATTCAGCGTTGAGATACTTGAACCAGGACAGAAGCACAGTGTGCTCTTGTGATCTGAAGTGCTTTTCTGCATTTTCAATGTTCTAGCATTAACCATTGAAGAATTAAACTACAGGCGTTTTCAGTGAAATTCGCCTAATCATGGTAAACATCCAATAGGCTCTAAACAAAAAACCCGTGATGGTGGATTGACCACATTTGGGGAGCCATGAGGGGCACAAGAGAGAATCATTTTGTCAGAGTTTCATTGAAATACACAGAGAAACCTAGTACCCACAAGCTAAGAAACATGGAATTATTTCCAGTTGCCTAAAACGCTTTTCTGTGAGTTTGAAACTCTTTTGCTACCTATTGATTCATCTTTGAGATACTTGAACCAGGACAGAAGCACAGTGTGCTCTTGTGACCTGAAGTTCTCTTCTGCATTTTCAAAGTTCTAGCTTTAACCATTGAGGAATTAAACTACAGGCGTTTTCACTGAAATTCGCCTAATCAGTGAAAACATCCAATAACTCTAAACAAAAAACCCGTGGTTTTGGGATGACCAAATTTGGGGAGCCATGAGGGGCACAAGAGAGAATCATTTTGTCAGAGTTTCATTGAAATACACAAAGAACCCTAGTACCCAGAAGCTAAGAAACATGGAATTATTTCCAGTTGGCTAAATCGCTTTTCTGTGAGTTTGAAAGTCTTTTCCTACCTAGTGATTCAGCTTTGAGATACTTGAACCAGGACAGAAGCACAGTGTGCTCTTGTGATATGAAGTGCTTTTATGCATTTTCAAAGTTCTAGCTTTAACCATTGAGGAACTAAACTACAGGCGTTTTTAGTGAAATTCGCCTAATCAAGGTAAACATCCAATAGGCTCTAAACAAAAAATCGTGATGGTGGATTGACCACATTTGGGGAGCCATGAGGGGCCCAAGAGAGAATCATTTTGTCAGAGTTTCATTGAAATACACAAAGAAAGCTAGTACCCACAAGCTAAGAAACATGGAATTATTTCCAGTTGGCTAAATCGCTTTTCTGTGAGTTTGAAAATCTTTTGCTACCTAGTGATTCAGCTTTAGATAATTGAACCAGGACAGGAGCACAGTGTGCTCTTGTGATGTGAAGTGCTTTTCTACATTTCCAAAGTTCTAGCATTAACCATTGAGGAATAAAACTACAGGTGTTTTCAGTGAAATTCGCCTAATCAGTGTAAACATCCTATAGGCTCTAAACACAAAACACGTGATGGTGGATTGACTAAATTTGGGGAGCCATGAGGGGCCCAAGAGAGAATCATTTTGTCAGAGTTTCATTGAAATACACAAAGAAAGCTAGTACCCACAAGCTAAGAAACATGGAATTATTTCCATTTGGCTAAATTGCTTTTCTGTGAGTTTGAAACTCTTTTGCTACCTAGTGATTCAGCTTTGAGATACTTGAACGAGGAGAGAAGCACAGTGTGCTCTTGTGATCTAAAGTGTTGTTCTGCGTTTTTTAAAGTTTTAGTATTAACCATTGAAGATTTAAACTAACAGGCGTTTTCAGTGAAATTCGCCTAATCAGGGTAAATATCCAATAACTCTAAACAAAACACCCGTGATGGTTGTATGACCAAATTTGGGGAGCCATGAGGGGCACAAGAGAGAATCATTTTGTCAGAGTTTCATTGAAATACACAAAGAACCTTAATACCCAGAAGCTAAGAAACATGGAATTATTTCCAGTTGGCTAAATCGCTTTTCTGTGAGTTTGAAACTCTTTTGCTACCTAGTGATTCAGCTTTGAGATACTTGAACCAGGACAGAAGCACAGTGTGCTCTTGTGATCTGAAGTGCTTTTCTGCATTTTCAAAGTTCTAGCATTAACCATTGAGGAATTAAACTACAGGCGTTTTCAGTGAAATTCGCCTAATCAGGGTAAACATCCAATAGGCTCTAAACAAAAAACCCGTGATGGTGAGATGACCAAATTTGGGGAGCCATGAGGGGCACAAGAGAGAATCATTTTGTCAGAGTTTCATTGAAATACACAAAGAAACCTAGTACCCAGAAGCTAAGAAACATGGAATTATTTCCAGTTGGCTAAATCGCTTTTCTGTGAGTTTGAAACTCTTTTGCTACCTAGTGATTCATCTTTGAGATACTTGAACCAGGACAGAAGCACAGTGTGCTCTTGTGACCTGAAGTGCTTTTCTACATTTCCAAAGTTCTAGCATTAACCATTGAGGAATTAAAACTACAGGTGTTTTCAGTGAAATTCGCCTAATCAGTGTAAACATCCTATAGGCTCTAAACACAAAACACGTGATGGTGGATTGACTAAATTTGGGGAGCCATGAGGGGCCCAAGAGAGAATCATTTTGTCAGAGTTTCATTGAAATACACAAAGAAACCTAGTATGCACAAGCTAAGAAACACGGAATTATTTCCAGTTGGCTAAAATGCTTTCCTGTGAGTTTGAAACTCTTTTGGTACCGAGAGCTTCAGCTTTGAGATACTTGAACCAGGACAGGAAGCACAGTGTGCTCTTGTGATCTGATGTTCTTTTCTGCATTTTCAAAGTTACTAGCATTAACCAATGAGGAATTAAACTACAGGCGTTTTCAGTGAAATTCGCCTAATCAGGGAAAACATCCAATAGGCTCTAAACAAAAAAACCCGTGATGGTGGGATGACAAATTTGGGGAGCCATGAGGGGCACAAGAGAGAATCATTTTGTCAGAGTTTCATTGAAATACACAAAGAACCCTAGTACCCAGAAGCTAAGAAACATGGAATTATTTTCAGTTGTCTAAATCGCTTTTCTGTGAGTTTGAAACTCTTTTGCTACCTAGTGATTCAGCTTTGAGATACTTGAACCAGGACAGAAGCACAGTGTGCTCTTGTGATCTGAAGTGGCTTTTTCTGCATTTTCAAAGTTCTAGCATTAACCATTGAGAATTAAACTACAGGCGTTTTCAGTGAAATTCGCCTAATCAAGGTAAACATCCAATAGGCTCTAAACAAAAAACCCGTGATGGTGGATTGACCACATTTGGGGAGCCATGAGGGGCCCAAGAGAGAATCATTTTGTCAGAGTTTCATTGAAATACACAAAGAAACCTAGTACCCACAAGCTAAGAAACATGGAATTATTTCCAGTTGGCTAAATTGCTTTTCTGTGAGTTTGAAACTCTTTTGCTACCTAGTGATTCATCTTTGAGATACTTGAACCAGGACAGAAGCACAGTGTGCTCTTGTGACCTAAAGTTGTTTTTCTGCGTTTTCAAAGTTCTAGTTTAACCATTGAAGAATTAAACTACAGGCGTTTTCACTGAAATTCGCCTAATCAGGAAAACATCCAATAACTCTAAACAAAAAACCCGTGATGGTTTTGGGATGACCAAATTTGGGGAGCCATGAGGGGCACAAGAGAGAATCATTTTGTCAGAGTTTCATTGAAATACACAAAGAACCCTAGTACCCAGAAGCTAAGAAACATGGAATTATTTCCAGTTGGCTAAATCGCTTTTCTGTGAGTTTGAAACTCTTTTCCTACCTAGTGATTCAGCTTTGAGATACTTGAACCAGGACAGAAGCACAGTGTGCTCTTGTGATCTGAAGTGCTTTTCTGCATTTTCAAAGTTCTAGCATTAACCATTGAGGAATTAAACTACAGGCGTTTTTAGTGAAATTCGCCTAATCAGGGTAAACATCCAATAGGCTCTAAACAAAAAACCCGTGATGGTGGATTGACCAATTTGGGGAGCCATGAGGGGCACAAGAGAGAATCATTTTGTCAGAGTTTCATTGAAATACACAAAGAAACCTAGTACCCACAAGCTAAGAAACATGGAATTATTTCCATTTGGCTAAATGCTTTTCTGTGAGTTTGAAACTCTTTTGCTACCTAGTGATTCAGCTTTGAGATACTTGAACCAGGACAGAAGCACAGTGTGCTCTTGTGATCTAAAGTGTTGTTCTGCGTTTTTAAAGTTTTAGCATTAACCATTGAAGATTTAAACTAACAGGCGTTTTCAGTGAAATTCGCCTAATCAGGGTAAATATCCAATAACTCTAAACAAAACACCCCGTGATGGTTGGGATGACCAAATTTGGGGAGCCATGAGGGGCACAAGAGAGAATCATTTTGTCAGAGTTTCATTGAAATACACAAAGAACCTAGTACCCAGAAGCTAAGAAACATGGAATTATTTCCAGTTCGCTAAATCGCTTTTCTGTGAGTTTGAAACTCTTTTGCTACCTAGTGATTCAGCTTTGAGATACTTGAACCAGGACAGAAGCACAGTGTGCTCTTGTGATCTGAAGTGCTTTTCTGCATTTTCAAAGTTCTAGCATTAACCATTGAAGAATTAAACTACAGGCGTTTTCAGTGAAATTCGCCTAATCATGGTAAACATCCAATAGGCTCTAAACAAAAAACCCGTGATGGTGGATTGACCAAATTTGGGGAGCCATGAGGGGCACAAGAGAGAATCATTTTGTCAGAGTTTCATTGAAATACACAAAGAAACCTAGTACCCAGAAGCTAAGAAACATGGAATTATTTCCAGTTGCCTAAAACGCTTTTCTGTGAGTTTGAAACTCTTTTGCTACCTAGTGATTCAGCTTTGAGATACTTGAACCAGGACAGAAGCACAGTGTGCTCTTGTGACCTGAAGTTTTTCTGCATTTTCAAAGTTCTAGCATTAACATTGAGGAATAAAACTACAGGCGTTTTCAGTGAAATTCGCCTAATCAGTGAAAACATCCAATAGGCTCTAAACAAAAAACCCGTGATGGTGGATGACCAAATTTGGGGAGCCATGAGGGGCACAAGAGAGAATCATTTTGTCAGAGTTTCATTGAAATACACAAAGAAACCTAGTATCCCCAGAAGCTAAGAAACATGGAATTATTTCCAGTTGGCTAAATCGCTTTTCTGTGAGTTTGAAACTCTTTTGCTACCTAGTGATTCAGCTTTGAGATACTTGAACCAGGACAGAAGCACAGTGTGCTCTTGTGATATGAAGTGCTTTTATGCATTTTCAAAGTTCTAGCATTAACCATTGAGGAACTAAACTACAGGCGTTTTCAGTGAAATTCGCCTAATCAAGGTAAACATCCAATAGGCTCTAAACAAAAAATCGTGATGGTGGATGACCAAATTTGGGGAGCCATGAGGGGCACAAGAGAGAATCATTTTGTCAGAGTTTCATTGAAATACACAAAGAAACCTAGTACCCACAAGCTAAGAAACATGGAATTATTTCCATTTGGCTAAATTGCCTTTCTGTGAGTTTGAAACTCTTTTGCTACCTAGTGATTCAGCTTTGAGATACTTGAACCAGGAAACACAAGCACAGTGTGCTTTGTGATCTGAAGTGCTTTTCTGCATTTTCAAAGTTCTAGCATTAACCATTGAGGAATTAAACTAACAGGCGTTTTCAGTGAAATTCGCCTAATCAGGGTAAACATCCAATAGGCTCTAAACAAAAAACCCGTGATGGTGGATGACCAAATTTGGGGAGCCATGAGGGGCACAAGAGAGAATCATTTTGTCAGAGTTTCATTGAAATACACAAAGAACCTAGTACCCAGAAGCTAAGAAACATGGAATTATTTCCAGTTGGCTAAATCGCTTTTCTGTGAGTTTGAAACTCTTTTGCTACCTAGTGATTCAGCTTTGAGATACTTGAACCAGGACAGAAGCACAGTGTGCTCTTGTGATCTGAAGTGCTTTTCTGCATTTTCAAAGTTCTAGCATTAACCATTGAGGAATTAAACTACAGGCGTTTTCAGTGAAATTCGCCTAATCATGGTAAACATCCAATAGGCTCTAAACAAAAAACCCGTGATGGTGGATTGACCACATTTGGGGAGCCATGAGGGGCACAAGAGAGAATCATTTTGTCAGAGTTTCATTGAAATACACAAAGAAACCTAGTACCCACAAGCTAAGAAACATGGAATTATTTCCAGTTGCTAAAATGCTTTTCTGTGAGTTTGAAACTCTTTTGCTACCTATTGATTCAGCTTTGAGATACTTGAACCAGGACAGAAGCACAGTGTGCTCTTGTGACCTGATGTTCTTTTCTGCATTTTCAAAGTTCTAGCATTAACCATTGAGGAATTAAACTACAGGCGTTTTCAGTGAAATTCGCCTAATCAGGGAAAACATCCAATAACTCTAAACAAAAAACCCGTGTTGGTGGGATGACCAAATTTGGGGAGCCATGAGGGGGCACAAGAGAGAATCATTTTGTCAGAGTTTCATTGAAATACACAAAGAACCCTAGTACCCAGAAGCTAAGAAACATGGAATTATTTCCAGTTGGCTAAATCGCTTTTCTGTGAGTTTGAAAGTCTTTTCCTACCTAGTGATTCAGCTTTGAGATACTTGAACCAGGACAGAAGCACAGTGTGCTCTTGTGATATGAAGTGCTTTTATGCATTTTCAAAGTTCTAGCTTTAACCATTGAGGAACTAAACTACAGGCGTTTTTAGTGAAATTCGCCTAATCAAGGTAAACATCCAATAGGCTCTAAACAAAAAATCGTGATGGTGGATTGACCACATTTGGGGAGCCATGAGGGGCCCAAGAGAGAATCATTTTGTCAGAGTTTCATTGAAATACACAAAGAAAGCTAGTACCCACAAGCTAAGAAACATGGAATTATTTCCATTTGGCTAAATTGCTTTTCTGTGAGTTTGAAACTCTTTTGCTACCTAGTGATTCAGCTTTGAGATACTTGAACGAGGAGAGAAGCACAGTGTGCTCTTGTGATCTAAAGTGTTGTTCTGCGTTTTTAAAGTTTTAGTATTAACCATTGAAGATTTAAACTAACAGGCGTTTTCAGTGAAATTCGCCTAATCAGGGTAAATATCCAATAACTCTAAACAAAACACCCGTGATGGTTGTATGACCAAATTTGGGGAGCCATGAGGGGCACAAGAGAGAATCATTTTGTCAGAGTTTCATTGAAATACACAAAGAAACCTTAGTACCCAGAAGCTAAGAAACATGGAATTATTTTCAGTTGGCTAAATCGCTTTTCTGTGAGTTTGAAACTCTTTTGCTACCTAGTGATTCAGCTTTGAGATACTTGAACCAGGACAGGAAGAACAGTGTGCTCTTGTGATCTGAAGTTTTTTTCTGCATTTTCAAAGTTCTAGCATTAACCATTGAGGAATTAAACTACAGGCGTTTTCAGTGAAATTCGCCTAATCAGGGTAAACATCCAATAGGCTCTAAACAAAAAACCCGTGATGGTGAGATGACCAAATTTGGGGAGCCATTAGGGACACAAGAGAGAATCATTTTGTCAGAGTTTCATTGAAATACACAAAGAAACCTAGTACCCAGAAGCTAAGAAACATGGAATTATTTCCAGTTGGCTAAATCGCTTCTCTGTGAGTTTGAAACTCTTTTGCTACCTAGTGATTCAGCTTTGAGATACTTGAACCAGGACAGAAGCACAGTGTGCTCTTGTGATCTGAAGTGCTTTTCTGCATTTTCAATGTTCTAGCATTAACCATTGAAGAATTAAACTACAGGCGTTTTCAGTGAAATTCGCCTAATCAGGGTAAACATACCAATAGGCTCTAAACAAAAAACCCGTGATGGTGGATTGACCAAATTTGGGGAGCCATGAGGGGCACAAGAGAGAATCATTTTGTCAGAGTTTCATTGAAATACACAAAGAAACCTAGTACCCACAAGCTAAGAAACATGGAATTATTTCCAGTTGCTAAAACGCTTTTCTGTGAGTTTGAAACTCTTTTGCTACCTAGTGATTCAGCTTTGAGATACTTGAACCAGGACAGAAGCACAGTGTGCTCTTGTGACCTGAAGTTCTTTTCTGCATTTTCAAAGTTCTAGCTTTAACCATTGAGGAATTAAACTACAGGCGTTTTCACTGAAATTCGCCTAATCAGTGAAAACATCCAATAACTGAACACCACCAGACAACCTCTAAACAAAAAACCCGTGTTTTGGGGATGACCAAATTTGGGGAGCCATGAGGGGCACAAGAGAGAATCATTTTGTCAGAGTTTCATTGAAATACACAAAGAAACCCTAGTACCCAGAAGCTAAGAAACATGGAATTATTTCCAGTTGGCTAAATCGCTTTTCTGTGAGTTTGAAAGTCTTTTCCTACCTAGTGATTCAGCTTTGAGATACTTGAACCAGGACAGAAGCACAGTGTGCTCTTGTGATATGAAGTGCTTTTATGCATTTTCAAAGTTCTAGCTTTAACCATTGAGGAACTAAACTACAGGCGTTTTTAGTGAAATTCGCCTAATCAAGGTAAACATCCAATAGGCTCTAAACAAAAAATCGTGATGGTGGATTGACCACATTTGGGGAGCCATGAGGGGCCCAAGAGAGAATCATTTTGTCAGAGTTTCATTGAAATACACAAAGAAAGCTAGTACCCACAAGCTAAGAAACATGGAATTATTTCCATTTGGCTAAATTGCTTTTCTGTGAGTTTGAAACTCTTTTGCTACCTAGTGATTCAGCTTTGAGATACTTGAACGAGGAGAGAAGCACAGTGTGCTCTTGTGATCTAAAGTGTTGTTCTGCGTTTTTAAAGTTTTAGTATTAACCATTGAAGATTTAAACTAACAGGCGTTTTCAGTGAAATTCGCCTAATCAGGGTAAATATCCAATAACTCTAAACAAAACACCCGTGATGGTTGTATGACCAAACTTGGGGAGCCATGAGGGGCACAAGGGAGAATCATTTTTGTCAGAGTTTCATTGAAATACACAAAGAACCTTAATACCCAGAAGCTAAGAAACATGGAATTATTTCCAGTTGGCTAAATCGCTTTTCTGTGAGTTTGAAACTCTTTTGCTACCTAGTGATTCAGCTTTGAGATACTTGAACCAGGACAGAAGAACAGTGTGCTCTTGTGATCTGAAGTTTTTTTCTACATTTTCAAAGTTCTATCATTAACCATTGAGGAATTAAACTACAGGCGTTTTCAGTGAAATTCGCCTAATCAGGGTAAATATCCAATAGGCTCTAAACAAAAAACCTGTGATGGTGAGATGACCAAATTTGGGGAGCCATTAGGGACACAAGAGAGAATCATTTTGTCAGAGTTTCATTGAAATACACAAAGAAACCTAGTACCCAGAAGCTAAGAAACATGGAATTATTTCCAGTTGGCTAAATCGCTTCTCTGTGAGTTTGAAACTCTTTTGCTACCTAGTGATTCAGCTTTGAGATACTTGAACCAGGACAGAAGCACAGTGTGCTCTTGTGATCTGAAGTGCTTTTCTGCATTTTCAATGTTCTAGCATTAACCATTGAAGAATTAAACTACAGGCGTTTTCAGTGAAATTCGCCTAATCATGGTAAACATCCAATAGGCTCTAAACAAAAAACCCGTGATGGTGGATTGACCACATTTGGGGAGCCATGAGGGGCCCAAGAGAGAATCATTTTGTCAGAGTTTCATTGAAATACACAAAGAAACCTAGTACCCACAAGCTAAGAAACATGGAATTATTTCCAGTTGCCTAAAACGCTTTTCTGTGAGTTTGAAACTCTTTTGCTACCTATTGATTCATCTTTGAGATACTTGAACCAGGACAGAAGCACAGTGTGCTCTTGTGACCTGAAGTTCTTTTCTGCATTTTCAAAGTTCTAGCTTTAACCATTGAGGAATTAAACTACAGGCGTTTTCACTGAAATTCGCCTAATCAGTGAAAACATCCAATAACTCTAAACAAAAAACCCGTGTTTTGGGATGACCAAATTTGGGGAGCCATGAGGGGCACAAGAGAGAATCATTTTGTCAGAGTTTCATTGAAATACACAAAGAACCCTAGTACCCAGAAGCTAAGAAACATGGAATTATTTCCAGTTGGCTAAATCGCTTTTCTGTGAGTTTGAAAGTCTTTTCCTACCTAGTGATTCAGCTTTGAGATACTTGAACCAGGACAGAAGCACAGTGTGCTCTTGTGATATGAAGTGCTTTTATGCATTTTCAAAGTTCTAGCTTTAACCATTGAGGAACTAAACTACAGGCGTTTTTAGTGAAATTCGCCTAATCAAGGTAAATATCCAATAGGCTCTAAACAAAAAATCGTGATGGTGGATTGACCACATTTGGGGAGCCATGAGGGGCCCAAGAGAGAATCATTTTGTCAGAGTTTCATTGAAATACACAAAGAAAGCTAGTACCCACAAGCTAAGAAACATGGAATTATTTCCATTTGGCTAAATTGCTTTTCTGTGAGTTTGAAACTCTTTTGCTACCTAGTGATTCAGCTTTGAGATACTTGAACGAGGAGAGAAGCACAGTGTGCTCTTGTGATCTAAAGTGTTGTTCTGCGTTTTTAAAGTTTTAGTATTAACCATTGAAGATTTAAACTAACAGGCGTTTTCAGTGAAATTCGCCTAATCAGGGTAAATATCCAATAACTCTAAAACAAAACACCCGTGATGGTTGTATGACCAAATTTGGGGAGCCATGAGGGGCACAAGAGAGAATCATTTTGTCAGAGTTTCATTGAAATACACAAAGAACCTTAATACCCAGAAGCTAAGAAACATGGAATTATTTCCAGTTGGCTAAATCGCTTTTCTGTGAGTTTGAAACTCTTTTGCTACCTAGTGATTCAGCTTTGAGATACTTGAACCAGGACAGAAGAACAGTGTGCTCTTGTGATCTGAAGTTTTTTTTCTACATTTTCAAAGTTCTATCATTAACCATTGAGGAATTAAACTACAGGCGTTTTCAGTGAAATTCGCCTAATCAGGGTAAATATCCAATAGGCTCTAAACAAAAAACCTGTGATGGTGAGATGACCAAATTTGGGGAGCCATTAGGGACACAAGAGAGAATCATTTTGTCAGAGTTTCATTGAAATACACAAAGAAACCTAGTACCCAGAAGCTAAGAAACATGGAATTATTTCCAGTTGGCTAAATCGCTTCTCTGTGAGTTTGAAACTCTTTTGCTACCTAGTGATTCAGCGTTGAGATACTTGAACCAGGACAGAAGCACAGTGTGCTCTTGTGATCTGAAGTGCTTTTCTGCATTTTCAATGTTCTAGCATTAACCATTGAAGAATTAAACTACAGGCGTTTTCAGTGAAATTCGCCTAATCATGGTAAACATCCAATAGGCTCTAAACAAAAAACCCGGGATGGTGGATTGACCACATTTGGGGAGCCATGAGGGGCACAAGAGAGAATCATTTTGTCAGAGTTTCATTGAAATACACAAAGAAACCTAGTACCCACAAGCTAAGAAACATGGAATTATTTCCAGTTGCCTAAAACGCTTTTCTGTGAGTTTGAAACTCTTTTGCTACCTATTGATTCATCTTTGAGATACTTGAACCAGGACAGAAGCACAGTGTGCTCTTGTGACCTGAAGTTCTTTTCTGCATTTTCAAAGTTCTAGCTTTAACCATTGAGGAATTAAACTACAGGCGTTTTCACTGAAATTCGCCTAATCAGTGAAAACATCCAATAACTCTAAACAAAAAACCCGTGGTTTTGGGATGACCAAATTTGGGGAGCCATGAGGGGCACAAGAGAGAATCATTTTGTCAGAGTTTCATTGAAATACACAAAGAACCCTAGTACCCAGAAGCTAAGAAACATGGAATTATTTCCAGTTGGCTAAATCGCTTTTCTGTGAGTTTGAAAGTCTTTTCCTACCTAGTGATTCAGCTTTGAGATACTTGAACCAGGACAGAAGCACAGTGTGCTCTTGTGATATGAAGTGCTTTTATGCATTTTCAAAGTTCTAGCTTTAACCATTGAGGAACTAAACTACAGGCGTTTTTAGTGAAATTCGCCTAATCAAGGTAAACATCCAATAGGCTCTAAACAAAAAATCGTGATGGTGGATTGACCACATTTGGGGAGCCATGAGGGGCCCAAGAGAGAATCATTTTGTCAGAGTTTCATTGAAATACACAAAGAAAGCTAGTACCCACAAGCTAAGAAACATGGAATTATTTCCATTTGGCTAAATTGCTTTTCTGTGAGTTTGAAACTCTTTTGCTACCTAGTGATTCAGCTTTGAGATACTTGAACGAGGAGAGAAGCACAGTGTGCTCTTGTGATCTAAAGTGTTGTTCTGCGTTTTTTAAAGTTTTAGTATTAACCATTGAAGATTTAAACTAACAGGCGTTTTCAGTGAAATTCGCCTAATCAGGGTAAATATCCAATAACTCTAAACAAAACACCCGTGATGGTTGTATGACCAAACTTGGGGAGCCATGAGGGGCACAAGGGAGAATCATTTTGTCAGAGTTTCATTGAAATACACAAAGAACCTTAATACCCAGAAGCTAAGAAACATGGAATTATTTCCAGTTGGCTAAATCGCTTTTCTGTGAGTTTGAAACTCTTTTGCTACCTAGTGATTCAGCTTTGAGATACTTGAACCAGGACAGAAGAACAGTGTGCTCTTGTGATCTGAAGTTTTTTTCTACATTTTCAAAGTTCTATCATTAACCATTGAGGAATTAAACTACAGGCGTTTTCAGTGAAATTCGCCTAATCAGGGTAAATATCCAATAGGCTCTAAACAAAAAACCTGTGATGGTGAGATGACCAAATTTGGGGAGCCATTAGGGACACAAGAGAGAATCATTTTGTCAGAGTTTCATTGAAATACACAAAGAAACCTAGTACCCAGAAGCTAAGAAACATGGAATTATTTCCAGTTGGCTAAATCGCTTCTCTGTGAGTTTGAAACTCTTTTGCTACCTAGTGATTCAGCGTTGAGATACTTGAACCAGGACAGAAGCACAGTGTGCTCTTGTGATCTGAAGTGCTTTTCTGCATTTTCAATGTTCTAGCATTAACCATTGAAGAATTAAACTACAGGCGTTTTCAGTGAAATTCGCCTAATCATGGTAAACATCCAATAGGCTCTAAACAAAAAACCCGGGATGGTGGATTGACCACATTTGGGGAGCCATGAGGGGCCCAAGAGAGAATCATTTTGTCAGAGTTTCATTGAAATACACAGAGAAACCTAGTACCCACAAGCTAAGAAACATGGAATTATTTCCAGTTGCCTAAAACGCTTTTCTGTGAGTTTGAAACTCTTTTGCTACCTATTGATTCATCTTTGAGATACTTGAACCAGGACAGAAGCACAGTGTGCTCTTGTGACCTGAAGTTCTTTTCTGCATTTTCAAAGTTCTAGCTTTAACCATTGAGGAATTAAACTACAGGCGTTTTCACTGAAATTCGCCTAATCAGTGAAAACATCCAATAACTCTAAACAAAAAACCCGTGGTTTTGGGATGACCAAATTTGGGGAGCCATGAGGGGCACAAGAGAGAATCATTTTGTCAGAGTTTCATTGAAATACACAAAGAACCCTAGTACCCAGAAGCTAAGAAACATGGAATTATTTCCAGTTGGCTAAATCGCTTTTCTGTGAGTTTGAAAGTCTTTTCCTACCTAGTGATTCAGCTTTGAGATACTTGAACCAGGACAGAAGCACAGTGTGCTCTTGTGATATGAAGTGCTTTTATGCATTTTCAAAGTTCTAGCTTTAACCATTGAGGAACTGAACTACAGGCGTTTTTAGTGAAATTCGCCTAATCAAGGTAAACATCCAATAGGCTCTAAACAAAAAATCGTGATGGTGGATTGACCACATTTGGGGAGCCATGAGGGGCCCAAGAGAGAATCATTTTGTCAGAGTTTCATTGAAATACACAAAGAAAGCTAGTACCCACAAGCTAAGAAACATGGAATTATTTCCATTTGGCTAAATTGCTTTTCTGTGAGTTTGAAACTCTTTTGCTACCTAGTGATTCAGCTTTGAGATACTTGAACCAGGACAGAAGCACAGTGTGCTCTTGTGATCTAAAGTGTTGTTCTGCATTTTTAAAGTTCTAGCATTAACCATTGAGGATTTAAACTAACAGGCGTTTTCAGTGAAATTCGCCTAATCAGGGTAAACATCCAACAGTCTCTAAACAAAAAACTCGTGATGGTGACATGACCAAATTTGGGGAGCCATGAGAGGCACTAGAGAGAATCATTTATGTCAGAGTTTCATTGAAATACACAAAGAAACCTAGTACCCACAACCTAAGAAACATGAATTATTTCTAGTTGGCTAAATCGCTTTTTTGTGAGTTTGAAACTCTTTTGCTACCTAGTGATTCAGCTTTGAGATACTTGAACCAGGACAGAAGCACAGTGTGCTCTTGTGATCTGAAGTGCTTTTCTGCATTTTCAATGTTCTAGCATTAACCATTGAAGAATTAAACTACAGGCGTTTTCAGTGAAATTCGCCTAATCATGGTAAACATCCAATAGGCTCTAAACAAAAAACCCGTGATGGTGGATTGACCACATTTGGGGAGCCACGAGGGGCCCAAGAGAGAATCATTTTTTCAGAGTTTCATTGAAATACACAAAGAAACCTAGTACCCTCAAGCTAAGAAACATGGAATTATTTCCAGTTGCCTAAAACGCTTTTCTGTGAGTTTCAAACTCTTTTGCTACCTAGTGATTCAGCTTTGAGATACTTGAACCAGGACAGAAGCACAGTGTGCGCTTGTGATCTAAAGTGTTGTTCTGCGTTTTTAAAGTTCTAGCATTAACCATTGAGGATTTAAACTAACAGGCGTTTTCATAAATTCGCCTAATCAGGGTAAATATCCAATAACTCTAAACAAAAAACCCGTGATGGTGGGATGACCAAATTTGGGGAGCCATGACGGGCACAAGAGAGCATCATTTTGTCAGAGTTTCATTGAAATACACAAAGAACCTTAGTACCCAGAAGCTAAGAAACATGGAATTATTTCCAGTTGGCTAAATCACTTTTCTGTGAGTTTGAAACTCTTTTGCTACCTAGTGATTCAGCTATGAGATACTTGAACCAGGACAGAAGAAGAGTGTGCTCTTGTGATCTGAAGTTTTTTTCTGCATTTTCAAAGTTCTATCATTAACCATTGAGGAATTAAACTACAGGCATTTTCAGTGAAATTCGCCTAATCAGGGTAAATATCCAATAGGCTCTAATCAAAAAACATGTGATGGTGAGATGACCAAATTTGGGGAGCCATTAGGGACACAAGAGAGAATCATTTTGTCAGAGTTTCATTGAAATACACAAAGAAACCTAGTACCCAGAAGCTAAGAAACATGGAATTATTTCCATTTGGCTAAATTGCTTTTCTGTGAGTTTGAAACTCTTTTGCTACCTAGTGATTCAGCTTTCAGATAATTGAACCAGGACAGAAGAACAGTGTGCTCTTGTGATGAACCAGGACAGAAGCACAGTGTGCTCTTGTGATATGAAGTGCTTTTCTGCATTTTCAAAGTTCTAGCTTTAACCATTGAGGAATTAATCTACAGGCGTTTTCAGTGAAATTCGCCTAATCAGGGTAAACATCCAATAGGCTCTAAACAAAAAACCCGTGATGGTGGGATGACCAAATTTGGGGAGCCATGAGGGGCACAAGAGAGAATCATTTTGTCAGAGTTTCATTGAAATACACAAAGAACCCTAGTACCCAGAAGCTAAGAAACATGGAATTATTTCCAGTTGGCTAAATCGCTTTTCTGTGAGTTTGAAACTCTTTTGCTACCTAGTGATTCAGCTTTGAGATACTTGAACCAGGACAGAAGCACAGTGTGCTCTTGTGATATGAAGTGCTTTTATGCATTTTCAAAGTTCTAGCTTTAACCATTGAGGAATTAAACTACAGGCGTTTTCAGTGAAATTCGCCTAATCAGGGAAAACATCCAATAGGCTCTAAACAAAAAACCCGTGATGGTGGGATGACCAAATTTGGGGAGCCATGAGGGGCACAAGAGAAAATCATTTTGTCAAAATTTAATTGAAATACACAAAGAAACCTAGTACCCAGAAGCTAAGAAACATGGAATTATTTCCAGTTGGCTAAATCGCTTTTCTGTGAGTTTGAAAATCTTTTGCTACCTAGTGATTCAGCTTTTAGATAATTGAACCAGGACAGGAGCACAGTGTGCTCTTGTGATGTGAAGTGCTTTTCTACATTTCCAAAGTTCTAGCATAAACCATTGAGGAATAAAACTACAGGTGTTTTCAGTGAAATTCGCCTAATCAGTGTAAACATCCTATAGGCTCTAAACACAAAACACGTGATGGTGGATTGACTAAATTTGGGGAGCCATGAGGGGCACAAGAGAGAATCATTTTGTCAGAGTTTCATTGAAATACACAAAGAAACCTACTATCCACAAGCTAAGAAACACGGAATTATTTCCAGTTGGCTAAAATGCTTTCCTGTGAGTTTGAATCTCTTTTGGTACCGAGAGCTTCAGCTTTGAGATACTTGAACCAGGACAGGAGCACAGTGTACTCTTGTGATCTGATGTTCTTTTCTGCATTTTCAAAGTACTAGCATTAACCAATGAGGAATTAAACTGCAGGCGTTTTCAGTGAAATTCGCCTAATCAGGGTAAACATCCAATAGGCTCTAAACTAAAAAACCCGTGATGGTGGGATGACCACATTTTGGGAGCCATGAGGGGGACAAGAGAGAATCATTTTGTTGAGTTTCATTGAAATACACAAAGAACCCTAGTACCCAGAAGCTAAGAAACATGGAATTATTTCCAGTTGGCTAAATCGCTTTTCTGTGAGTTTGAAACTCTTTTGCTATCTAGTGATTCAGCTTTGAGATACTTGAACCAGGACAGAAGCACAGTGTGCTCCTGTGATCTGAAGTGGTTTTCTGCATTTTCAATGTTCTAGCATTAACCATTGAAGAATTAAACTACATGCGTTTTCAGTGAAATTCGCCTAATCATGGTAAACATCCAATAGGCTCTAAACAAAAAACCCGTGATGGTGGATTGACCACATTTGGGGAGCCATGAGGGGCCCAAGAGAGAATCATTTTGTCAGAGTTTCATTGAAATACACAAAGAAACCTAGTACCCACAAGCTAAGAAACATGGAATTATTTCCAGTTGCCTAAAACGCTTTTCTGTGAGTTTGAAACTCTTTTGCTACCTATTGATTCATCTTTGAGATACTTGAACCAGGACAGAAGCACAGTGTGCTCTTGTGACCTGAAGTTCTTTTCTGCATTTTCAAAGTTCTAGCTTTAACCATTGAGGAATTAAACTACAGGCGTTTTCACTGAAATTCGCCTAATCAGTGAAAACATCCAATAACTCTAAACAAAAAAACCCGTGGTTTTGGGATGACCAAATTTGGGGAGCCATGAGGGGCACAAGAGAGAATCATTTTGTCAGAGTTTCATTGAAATACACAAAGAACCCTAGTACCCAGAAGCTAAGAAACATGGAATTATTTCCAGTTGGCTAAATCGCTTTTCTGTGAGTTTGAAAGTCTTTTCCTACCTAGTGATTCAGCTTTGAGATACTTGAACCAGGACAGAAGCACAGTGTGCTCTTGTGATATGAAGTGCTTTTATGCATTTTCAAAGTTCTAGCTTTAACCATTGAGGAACTAAACTACAGGCGTTTTTAGTGAAATTCGCCTAATCAAGGTAAACATCCAATAGGGTCTAAACAGAAAATCGTGATGGTGGATTGACCACATTTGGGGAGCCATGAGGGGCCCAAGAGAGAATCATTTTGTCAGAGTTTCATTGAAATACACAAAGAAAGCTAGTACCCACAAGCTAAGAAACATGGAATTATTTCCATTTGGCTAAATTGCTTTTCTGTGAGTTTGAAACTCTTTTGCTACCTAGTGATTCAGCTTTGAGATACTTGAACGAGGAGAGAAGCACAGTGTGCTCTTGTGATCTAAAGTGTTGTTCTGCGTTTTTAAAGTTTTAGTATTAACCATTGAAGATTTAAACTAACAGGCATTTTCAGTGAAATTCGCCTAATCAGGGTAAATATCCAATAACTCTAAACAAAACACCCGTGATGGTTGTATGACCAAATTTGGGGAGCCATGAGGGGCACAAGAGAGAATTATTTTGTCAGAGTTTCATTGAAATACACAAAGAACCTTAATACCCAGAAGCTAAGAAACATGGAATTATTTCCAGTTGGCTAAATCGCTTTTCTGTGAGTTTGAAACTCTTTTGCTACCTAGTGATTCAGCGTTGAGATACTTGAACCAGGACAGAAGCACAGTGTGCTCTTGTGATCTGAAGTGCTTTTCTGCATTTTCAATGTTCTAGCATTAACCATTGAAGAATTAAACTACAGGCGTTTTCAGTGAAATTCGCCTAATCATGGTAAACATCCAATAGGCTCTAAACAAAAAACCCGTGATGGTGGATTGACCACATTTGGGGAGCCATGAGGGGCACAAGAGAGAATCATTTTGTCAGAGTTTCATTGAAATACACAGAGAAACCTAGTACCCACAACTAAGAAACATGGAATTATTTCCAGTTGCCTAAAACGCTTTTCTGTGAGTTTGAAACTCTTTTGCTACCTATTGATTCATCTTTGAGATACTTGAACCAGGACAGAAGCACAGTGTGCTCTTGTGACCTGAAGTTCTTTTCTGCATTTTCAAAGTTCTAGCTTTAACCATTGAGGAATTAAACTACAGGCGTTTTCACTGAAATTCGCCTAATCAGTGAAAACATCCAATAACTCTAAACAAAAAACCCGTGGTTTTGGGATGACCAAATTTGGGGAGCCATGAGGGACACAAGAGAGAATCATTTTGTCAGAGTTTCATTGAAATACACAAAGAACCCTAGTACCCAGAAGCTAAGAAACATGGAATTATTTCCAGTTGGCTAAATCGCTTTTCTGTGAGTTTGAAAGTCTTTTCCTACCTAGTGATTCAGCTTTGAGATACTTGAACCAGGACAGAAGCACAGTGTGCTCTTGTGATATGAAGTGCTTTTATGCATTTTCAAAGTTCTAGCTTTAACCATTGAGGAACTAAACTACAGGCGTTTTTAGTGAAATTCGCCTAATCAAGGTAAACATCCAATAGGCTCTAAACAAAAAATCGTGATGGTGGATTGACCACATTTGGGGAGCCATGAGGGGCCCAAGAGAGAATCATTTTGTCAGAGTTTCATTGAAATACACAAAGAAAGCTAGTACCCCCGCAAGCTAAGAAACATGGAATTATTTCCATTTGGCTAAATTGCTTTTCTGTGAGTTTGAAACTCTTTTGCTACCTAGTGATTCAGCTTTGAGATACTTGAACAAGGAGAGAAGCACAGTGTGCTCTTGTGATCTAAAGTGTTGTTCTGCGTTTTTAAAGTTTTAGTATTAACCATTGAAGATTTAAACTAACAGGCGTTTTCAGTGAAATTCGCCTAATCAGGGTAAATATCCAATAACTCTAAACAAAACACCCGTGATGGTTGTATGACCAAATTTGGGGAGCCATGAGGGGCAGAAGAGAGAATCATTTTGTCAGAGTTTCATTGAAATACACAAAGAACCTTAATACCCAGAAGCTAAGAAACATGGAATTATTTCCAGTGGCTAAATCGCTTTTTTGTGAGTTTGAAACTCTTTTGTTACCTAGTGATTCAGCTATGAGATACTTGAACCAGGAAAGAAGCACAGTGTGCTCTTGTGATCTGAAGTGCTTTTCTGCATTTTCAAAGTTCTACCTTTAACCATTGAGGAATTAAACTACAGGCATTTTCAGTGAAATTCGCCTAATCAGGGTAAATATCCAATAGGCTCAAAACAAAAAACCCGTGATGGTGGGATGACCAAACTTGGGGAGCCATGAGGGGCACAAAAGAGAATCATTTTGTCAGAGTTTCATTAAAAATAAACAAAGAAACCAAGTACCCACAAGCTACGAAACATGGAATTATTTCCAGTTGCCTAAAACGCTTTTTTGTGAGGTTGAAACTCTTTTGCTACCTAGTGATTCAGCTTGGAGATACTTGAACCAGGATAGAAGCACAGTGTGCTCTTGTGATCTAAAGTGTTGTTCTGCATTTTTAAAGTTCTAGCATTAACCATTGAGGATTTAAACTAACAGGCGTTTTCAGTGAAATTCGCCTAATCAGGGTAAACATCCAACAGTCTCTAAACAAAAAACTCGTGATGGTGACATGACCAAATTTGGGGAGCCATGAGAGGCACTAGAGAGAATCATTTTGTCAGAGTTTCATTGAAATACACAAAGAAAGCTAGTACCCACAAGCTATGAAACATGGAATTATTTCCATTTGGCTAAATTGCTTTTCTGTGAGTTTGAAACTCTTTTGCTACCTAGTGATTCAGCTTTGAGATACTTGAACGAGGAGAGAAGCACAGTGTGCTCTTGTGATCTAAAGTGTTGTTCTGCGTTTTTAAAGTTTTAGTATTAACCATTGAGGATTTAAACTAACAGGCGTTTTCAGTGAAATTCGCCTAATCAGGGTAAATATCCAATAACTCTAAACAAAACACCCGTGATGGTTGTATGATCAAATTTGGGGAGCCATGAGGGGCACAAGAGAGAATCATTTTGTCAGAGTTTCATTGAAATACACAAAGAACCTTAATACCCAGAAGCTAAGAAACATGGAATTATTTCCAGTTGGCTAAATCGCTTCTCTGTGAGTTTGAAACTCTTTTGCTACCTAGTGATTCAGCTTTGAGATACTTGAACCAGGACAGAAGAACAGTGTGCTCTTGTGATCTGAAGTTTTTTTCTACATTTTCAAAGTTCTATCATTAACCATTGAGGAATTAAACTACAGGCGTTTTCAGTGAAATTCGCCTAATCAGGGTAAATATCCAATAGGCTCTAAACAAAAAAACCTGTGATGGTGAGATGACCAAATTTGGGGAGCCATTAGGGACACAAGAGAGAATCATTTTGTCAGAGTTTCTTTGAAATACACAAAGAAACCTAGTACCCAGAAGCTAAGAAACATGGAATTATTTCCAGTTGGCTAAATCGCTTCTCTGTGAGTTTGAAACTCTTTTGCTACCTAGTGATTCAGCGTTGAGATACTTGAACCAGGACAGAAGCACAGTGTGCTCTTGTGATCTGAAGTGCTTTTCTGCATTTTCAATGTTCTAGCATTAACCATTGAAGAATTAAACTACAGGCGTTTTCAGTGAAATTCGCCTAATCATGGTAAACATCCAATAGGCTCTAAACAAAAAACCCGTGATGGTGGATTGACCACATTTGGGGAGCCATGAGGGGCACAAGAGAGAATCATTTTGTCAGAGTTTCATTGAAATACACAGAGAAACCTAGTACCCACAAGCTAAGAAACATGGAATTATTTCCAGTTGCCTAAAACGCTTTTCTGTGAGTTTGAAACTCTTTTGCTACCTATTGATTCATCTTTGAGATACTTGAACCAGGACAGAAGCACAGTGTGCTCTTGTGACCTGAAGTTCTTTTCTGCATTTTCAAAGTTCTAGCTTTAACCATTGAGGAATTAAACTACAGGCGTTTTCACTGAAATTCGCCTAATCAGTGAAAACATCCAATAACTCTAAACAAAAAAACCCGTGGTTTTGGGATGACCAAATTTGGGGAGCCATGAGGGGCACAAGAGAGAATCATTTTGTCAGAGTTTCATTGAAATACACAAAGAACCCTAGTACCCAGAAGCTAAGAAACATGGAATTATTTCCAGTTGGCTAAATCGCTTTTCTGTGAGTTTGAAAGTCTTTTCCTACCTAGTGATTCAGCTTTGAGATACTTGAACCAGGACAGAAGCACAGTGTGCTCTTGTGATATGAAGTGCTTTTATGCATTTTCAAAGTTCTAGCTTTAACCATTGAGGAACTAAACTACAGGCGTTTTTAGTGAAATTCGCCTAATCAAGGTAAACATCCAATAGGCTCTAAACAAAAAATCGTGATGGTGGATTGACCACATTTGGGGAGCCATGAGGGGCCCAAGAGAGAATCATTTTGTCAGAGTTTCATTGAAATACACAAAGAAAGCTAGTACCCACAAGCTAAGAAACATGGAATTATTTCCATTTGGCTAAATTGCTTTTCTGTGAGTTTGAAACTCTTTTGCTACCTAGTGATTCAGCATTGAGATACTTGAACGAGGAGAGAAGCACAGTGTGCTCTTGTGATCTAAAGTGTTGTTCTGCGTTTTTAAAGTTTTAGTATTAACCATTGAAGATTTAAACTAACAGGCGTTTTCAGTGAAATTCGCCTAATCAGGGTAAATATCCAATAACTCTAAACAAAACACCCGTGATGGTTGTATGACCAAATTTGGGGAGCCATGAGGGGCACAAGAGAGAATCATTTTGTCAGAGTTTCATTGAAATACACAAAGAACCTTAATACCCAGAAGCTAAGAAACATGGAATTATTTCCAGTTGGCTAAATCGCTTTTCTGTGAGTTTGAAACTCTTTTGCTACCTAGTGATTCAGCTTTGAGATACTTGAACCAGGACAGAAGCACAGTGTGCTCTTGTGATCTAAAGTGTTGTTCTGCATTTTTAAAGTTCTAGCATTAACCATTGAGGATTTAAACTAACAGGCGTTTTCAGTGAAATTCGCCTAATCAGGGTAAACATCCAACAGTCTCTAAACAAAAAACTCGTGATGGTGACATGACCAAATTTGGGGAGCCATGAGAGGCACTAGAGAGAATCATTATGTCAGAGTTTCATTGAAATACACAAAGAAACCTAGTACCCACAACCTAAGAAACATGAAATTATTTCTAGTTGGCTAAATCGCTTTTCTGTGAGTTTGAAACTCTTTTGCTACCTAGTGATTCAGCTTTGAGATACTTGAACCAGGATAGAAGCACAGTGTGCTCTTGTGATCTAAAGTGTTGTTCTGCATTTTTAAAGTTCTAGCATTAACCATTGAGGATTTAAACTAACAGGCGTTTTCAGTGAAATTCGACTAATTAGGGTAAACATCCAACAGTCTCTAAACAAAAAACTCGTGATGGTGACATGACCAAATTTGGGGAGCCATGAGAGGCACTAGAGAGAATCATTATGTCAGAGTTTCATTGAAATACACAAAGAAACCTAGTACCCACAACCTAAGAAACATGGAATTATTTCTAGTTGGCTAAATCGCTTTTCTGTGAGTTTGAAACTCTTTTGCTACCTAGTGATTCAGCTTTGAGATACTTGAACCAGGACAGAAGCACAGTGTGCTCTTGTGATCTGAAGTGCTTTTCTGCATTTTCAATGTTCTAGCATTAAACATTGAAGAATTAAACTACAGGCGTTTTCAGTGAAATTCGCCTAATCATGGTAAACATCCAATAGGCTCTAAACAAAAAACCCGTGATGGTGGATTGACCACATTTGGGGAGCCATGAGGGGCACAAGAGAGAATCATTTTGTCAGAGTTTCATTGAAATACACAGAGAAACCTAGTACCCACAAGCTAAGAAACATGGAATTATTTCCAGTTGGCTAAAACGCTTTTCTGTGAGTTTGAAACTCTTTTGCTACCTAGTGATTCAGCTTTGAGATACTTGAACCAGGACAGAAGCACAGTGTGCTCCTGGGAACTAAAGTGTTGTTCTGCATTTTTAAAGTTCTAGTATTCACCATTTAAGAATTAAACTCACAGGCGTTTTCAGGCATTTTCGCCTAATCAGGGTAAACATCCAATAGACTGTAAACAAAAACACCTTTGATGGAGGGATGACCAAACTTGGGGAGTCTTGAGGGGCACATGAGAGAATCATTTTTTCAGAGTTTCATTGAAATACACAAATAAACCTAGTGGCCAGAAGCTAAGAAACATGGAATTATTTCCAGTTAGCTAAAACACTTTTCTGTGAGTTTGAAACTCTTTTGTTACCTAGTGATTCAGCTATGAGATACTTGAACCAGGAAAGAAGCACAGTGTGCTCTTGTGATCTGAAGTGCTTTTCTGCATTTTCAAAGTTCTAGCTTTAACCATTGAGGAATTAAACTACAGGCATTTTCAGTGAAATTCGCCTAATCAGGGTAAATATCCAATAGGCTCAAAACAAAAAACCCGTGATGGTGGGATGACCAAACTTGGGGAGCCATGAGGGGCACAAAAGAGAATCATTTTGTCAGAGTTTCATTGAAATACACAGAGAAACCTAGTACCCACAAGCTAAGAAACATGGAATTATTTCCAGTTGGCTAAAACGCTTTTCTGTGAGTTTGAAACTCTTTTGCTACCTAGTGATTCAGCTTTGAGATACTTGAACCAGGACAGAAGCACAGTGTGCTCCTGGGAACTAAAGTGTTGTTCTGCATTTTTAAAGTTCTAGTATTCACCATTTAAGAATTAAACTCACAGGCGTTTTCAGGCATTTTCGCCTAATCAGGGTAAACATCCAATAGACTGTAAACAAAACACCTTTGATGGAGGGGATGACCAAACTTGGGGAGTCTTGAGGGGCACATGAGAGAATCATTTTTTCAGAGTTTCATTGAAATACACAAATAAACCTAGTGGCCAGAAGCTAAGAAACATGGAATTATTTCCAGTTAGCTAAAACACTTTTCTGTGAGTTTGAAACTCTTTTGTTACCTAGTGATTCAGCTATGAGATACTTGAACCAGGAAAGAAGCACAGTGTGCTCTTGTGATCTGAAGTGCTTTTCTGCATTTTCAAAGTTCTAGCTTTAACCATTGAGGAATTAAACTACAGGCATTTTCAGTGAAATTCGCCTAATCAGGGTAAATATCCAATAGGCTCTAAACAAAAAACCCGTGATGGTGGGATGACCAAACTTAAGGAGCCATGAGGGGCACAAAAGAGAATCATTTTGTCAGAGTTTCATTAAAATATACAAAGAAACCTAGTACCCACAAGCTAAGAAACATGGAATTATTTCCAGTTGCCTAAAACGCTTTTTTGTGAGTTTGAAACTCTTTTGCTACCTAGTGATTCAGCTTTGAGATACTTGAACCAGGATAGAAGCACAGTGTGCTCTTGTGATCTAATGTGTTTTGTTCTGCATTTTTAAAGTTCTAGCATTAACCATTGAGGATTTAAACTAACAGGCGTTTTCAGTGAAATTCGCCTAATCAGGGCAAACATCCAACAGTCTCTAAACAAAAAACTCTTGATGGTGACATGACCAAATTTGGGGAGCCATGAGAGGCACTAGATAGAATCATTATGTCAGAGTTTCATTGAAATACACAAAGAAACCTAGTACCCACAACCTAAGAAACATGGAATTATTTCTAGTTGGCTAAATCGCTTTTCTGTGAGTTTGAAACTCTTTTGCTACCTAGTGATTCAGCTTTGAGATACTTGAACCAGGACAGAAGCACAGTGTGCTCTTGTGATCTGAAGTGCTTTTCTGCATTTTCAATGTTCTAGCATTAACCATTGAAGAATTAAACTACAGGCGTTTTCAGTGAAATTCGCCTAATCATGGTAAACATCCAATAGGCTCTAAACAAAAAACCCGTGATGGTGGATTGACCACATTTTGGGAGCCATGAGGGGCCCAAGAGAGAATCATTTTTTCAGAGTTTCATTGAAATACACAAAGAAACCTACTACCCTCAAGCTAAGAAACATGGAATTATTTCCAGTTGCCTAAAACGCTTTTCTGTGAGTTTCAAACTCTTTTCTACCTAGTGATTCACCTTTGAGATACTTGAACCAGGACAGAAGCACAGTGTGCTCTTGTGTTCTAAAGTGTTGTTCTGCGTTTTTAAAGTTCTAGCATTAACCATTGAGGATTTAAACTAACAGGCGTTTTCAGTGAAATTTGCCTAATCAGGGTAAATATCCAATAACTCTAAACAAAAAACCCGTTATGGTGGGATGACCAAATTTGGGGAGCCATGAGGGGCACAAGAGAGAATCATTTTGTCAGAGTTTCATTGAAATACACAAAGAACCTTAGTACCCAGAAGCTAAGAAACATGGAATTATTTCCAGTTGCCTAAATCGCTTTTCTGTGAGTTTGAAACTCTTTTGCTACCTAGTGATTCAGCTTTGAGATACTTGAACCAGGACAGAAGCACAGTGTGCTCTTGTGATCTGAAGTGCTTTTCTGCATTTTCAATGTTCTAGCATTAACCATTGAAGAATTAAACTACAGGCGTTTTCAGTGAAATTCGCCTAATCATGGTAAACATCCAATAGGCTCTAAACAAAAAACCCGTGATTTTGGGATGACCAAATTTGGGGAGCCATGAGGGGCACAAGAGAGAATCATTTTGTCAGAGTTTCATTGAAATACACAAAGAACCCTAGTACCCAGAAGCTAAGAAACATGGAATTATTTCCAGTTGGCTAAATCGCTTTTCTGTGAGTTTGAAACTCTTTTCCTACCTAGTGATTCAGCTTTGAGATACTTGAACCAGGACAGAAGCACAGTGTGCTCTTGTGATATGAAGTGCTTTTATGCATTTTCAAAGTTCTAGCTTTAACCATTGAGGAATTAAACTACAGGCGTTTTTAGTGAAATTCGCCTAATCAAGGTAAACATCCAATAGGCTCTAAACAAAAAACCCGTGATGGTGGATTGACCACATTTGGGGAGCCATGAGGGGCCCAAGAGAGAATCATTTTGTCAGAGTTTCATTGAAATACACAAAGAAACCTAGTACCCACAAGCTAAGAAACACGGAATTATTTCCATTTGGCTAAATTGCTTTTCTGTGAGTTTGAAACTCTTTTGCTACCTAGTGATTCAGCTTTGAGATACTTGAACGAGGAGAGAAGCACAGTGTGCTCTTGTGATCTAAAGTGTTGTTCTGCGTTTTTTAAAGTTTTAGCATTAACCATTGAGGATTTAAACTAACAGGTGTTTTCAGTGAAATTCGCCTAATCAGGGTAAATATCCAATAACTCTAAACAAAAAACCCGTGATGGTTGTATGACCAAATTTGGGGAGCCATGAGGGACACAAGAGAGAATCATTTTGTCAGAGTTTCATTGAAATACACAAAGAAACCTAGTACCCAGAAGCTAAGAAACATGGAATTATTTCCAGTTAGCTAAAACACTTTTCTGTGAGTTTGAAACTCTTTTGTTACCTAGTGATTCAGCTATGAGATACTTGAACCAGGAAAGAAGCACAGTGTGCTCTTGTGATCTGAAGTGCTTTTCTGCATTTTCAAAGTTCTAGCTTTAACCATTGAGGAATTAAACTACAGGCATTTTCAGTGAAATTCGCCTAATCAGGGTAAATATCCAATAGGCTCAAAACAAAAAACCCGTGATGGTGGGATGACCAAACTTGGGGAGCCATGAGGGGCACAAAAGAGAATCATTTTGTCAGAGTTTCATTGAAATACACAGAGAAACCTAGTACCCACAAGCTAAGAAACATGGAATTATTTCCAGTTGGCTAAAACGCTTTTCTGTGAGTTTGAAACTCTTTTGCTACCTAGTGATTCAGCTTTGAGATACTTGAACCAGGACAGAAGCACAGTGTGCTCCTGGGAACTAAAGTGTTGTTCTGCATTTTTAAAGTTCTAGTATTCACCATTTAAGAATTAAACTCACAGGCGTTTTCAGGCATTTTCGCCTAATCAGGGTAAACATCCAATAGACTGTAAACAAAACACCTTTGATGGAGGGATGACCAAACTTGGGGAGTCTTGAGGGGCACATGAGAGAATCATTTTTTTTCAGAGTTTCATTGAAATTAACAAATAAACCTAGTGGCCAGAAGCTAAGAAACATGGAATTATTTCCAGTTAGCTAAAACACTTTTCTGTGAGTTTGAAACTCTTTTGTTACCTAGTGATTCAGCTATGAGATACTTGAACCAGGAAAGAAGCACAGTGTGCTCTTGTGATCTGAAGTGCTTTTCTGCATTTTCAAAGTTCTAGCTTTAACCATTGAGGAATTAAACTACAGGCATTTTCAGTGAAATTCGCCTAATCAGGGTAAATATCCAATAGGCTCTAAACAAAAAACCCGTGATGGTGGGATGACCAAACTTGGGGAGCCATGAGGGGCACAAAAGAGAATCATTTTGTCAGAGTTTCATTGAAATACACAAATAAACCTAGTGGCCAGAAGCTAAGAAACATGGAATTATTTCCAGTTAGCTAAACACTTTTCTGTGAGTTTGAAACTCTTTTCCTACCTAGTGATTCAGCTTTGAGATAAAACTCTTTTCCTACCTAGTGATTCAGCTTTGAGATACTTGAACCAGGACAGAAGCACAGTGTGCTCTTGTGATATGAAGTGCTTTTATGCATTTTCAAAGTTCTAGCTTTAACCATTGAGGAATTAAACTACAGGCGTTTTTAGTGAAATTCGCCTAATCAAGGTAAACATCCAATAGGCTCTAAACAAAAAACCCGTGATGGGTGGATTGACCACATTTGGGGAGCCATGAGGGGCCCAAGAGAGAATCATTTTGTCAGAGTTTCATTGAAATACACAAAGAAACCTAGTACCCACAAGCTAAGAAACACGGAATTATTTCCATTTGGCTAAATTGCTTTTCTGTGAGTTTGAAACTCTTTTGCTACCTAGTGATTCAGCTTTGAGATACTTGAACGAGGAGAGAAGCACAGTGTGCTCTTGTGATCTAAAGTGTTGTTCTGCGTTTTTAAAGTTTTAGCATTAACCATTGAGGATTTAAACTAACAGGTGTTTTCAGTGAAATTCGCCTAATCAGGGTAAATATCCAATAACTCTAAACAAAAAACCCGTGATGGTTGTATGACCAAATTTGGGGAGCCATGAGGGGCACAAGAGAGAATCATTTTGTCAGAGTTTCATTGAAATACACAAAGAACCTTAATACCCAGAAGCTAAGAAACATGGAATTATTTCCAGTTGGCTAAATCGCTTTTCTGTGAGTTTGAAACTCTTTTGCTACCTAGTGATTCAGCTTTGAGATACTTGAACCAGGACAGAAGAACAGTGTGCTCTTGTGATCTGAAGTTTTTTTCTACATTTTCAAAGTTCTATCATTAACCATTGAGGAATTAAACTACAGGCGTTTTCAGTGAAATTCGCCTAATCAGGGTAAATATCCAGTAGGCTCTAAACAAAAAACCTGTGATGGTGAGATGACCAAATTTGGGGAGCCATTAGGGACACAAGAGAGAATCATTTTGTCAGAGTTTCATTGAAATACACAAAGAAACCTAGTACCCAGAAGCTAAGAAACATGGAATTATTTCCAGTTGGCTAAATCGCTTCTCTGTGAGTTTGAAACTCTTTTGCTACCTAGTGATTCAGCTTTGAGATACTTGAACCAGGACAGAAGCACAGTGTGCTCTTGTGATCTGAAGTGCTTTTCTGCATTTTCAATGTTCTAGCATTAACCATTGAAGAATTAAACTACAGGCGTTTTCAGTGAAATTCGCCTAATCATGGTAAACATCCAATAGGCTCTAAACAAAAAACCGTGATGGTGGATTAACCACATTTGGGGAGCCATGAGGGGCAGAAGAGAGAATCATTTTGTCAGAGTTTCATTGAAATACACAGAGAAACCTAGTACCCACAAGCTAAGAAACATGGAATTATTTCCAGTTAGCTAAAACGCTTTTCTGTGAGTTTGAAACTCTTTTGCTACCTAGTGATTCAGCTTTGAGATACTTGAACCAGGACAGAAGCACAGTGTGCTCCTGGGAACTAAAGTGTTGTTCTGCATTTTTAAAGTTCTAGTATTCACCATTTAAGAATTAAAACTCACAGGCGTTTTCAGGCATTTTCGCCTAATCAGGGTAAACATCCAATAGACTGTAAACAAAACACCTTTGATGGAGGGATGACCAAACTTGGGGAGTCTTGAGGGGCACATGAGAGAATCATTTTTTCAGAGTTTCATTGAAATACACAAATAAACCTAGTGGCCAGAAGCTAAGAAACATGGAATTATTTCCAGTTAGCTAAAACACTTTTCTGTGAGTTTGAAACTCTTTTGTTACCTAGTGATTCAGCTATGAGATACTTGAACCAGGAAAGATGCACAGTGTGCTCTTGTGATCTGAAGTGCTTTTCTGCATTTTCAAAGTTCTAGCTTTAACCATTGAGGAATTAAACTACAGGCATTTTCAGTGAAATTCGCCTAATCAGGGTAAATATCCAATAGGCTCTAAACAAAAAACCCGTGATGGTGGGATGACCAAACTTGGGGAGCCATGAGGGGCACAAAAGAGAATCATTTTGTCAGAGTTTCATTAAAATATACAAAGAAACCTAGTACCCACAAGCTAAGAAACATGGAATTATTTCCAGTTGCCTAAAACGCTTTTTTGTGAGTTTGAAACTCTTTTGCTACCTAGTGATTCAGCTTTGAGATACTTGAACCAGGATAGAAGCACAGTGTGCTCTTGTGATCTAAAGTGTTGTTCTGCATTTTTAATGTTCTAGCATTAACCATTGAGGATTTAAACTAACAGGCGTTTTCAGTGAAATTCGCCTAATCAGGGTAAACATCCAACAGTCTCTAAACAAAAAACTCGTGATGGTGACATGACCAAATTTGGGGAGCCATAAGAGGCACTAGAGAGAATCATTATAGCAGAGTTTCATTGAAATACACAAAGAAACCTAGTACCCACAACCTAAGAAACATGGAATTATTTCTAGTTGGCTAAATTGCTTTTCTGTGAGTTTGAAACTCTTTTGCTACCTAGTGATTCAGCTTTGAGATACTTTAACCAGGACAGAAGAAGAGTGTGCTCTTGTGATCTGAAGTGCTTTTCTGCATTTTCAATGTTCTAGCATTAACCATTGAAGAATTAAACTACAGGCGTTTTCAGTGAAATTCGCCTAATCATGGTAAACATCCAATAGGCTCTAAACAAAAAACCCGTGATTTTGGGATGACCAAATTTGGGGAGCCATGAGGGGCACAAGAGAGAATCATTTTATCAGAGTTTCATTGAAATACACAAAGAACCCTAGTACCCAGAAGCTAAGAAACATGGAATTATTTCCCGTTGGCTAAATCGCTTTTCTGTGAGTTTGAAACTCTTTTCCTACCTAGTGATTCAGCTTTGAGATACTTGAACCAGGACAGAAGCACAGTGTGCTCTTGTGATATGAAGTGCTTTTATGCATTTTCAAAGTTCTAGCTTTAACCATTGAGGAATTAAACTACAGGCGTTTTTAGTGAAATTCGCCTAATCAAGGTAAACATCCAATAGGCTCTAAACAAAAAAACCCGTGATGGTGGATTGACCACATTTGGGGAGCCATGAGTGGCCCAAGAGAGAATCATTTTGTCAGAGTTTCATTGAAATACACAAAGAAACCTAGTACCCACAAGCTAAGAATCATGGAATTATTTCCATTTGGCTAAATTGCTTTTCTGTGAGTTTGAAACTCTTTTGCTACCTAGTGATTCAGCTTTGAGATACTTGAACGAGGAGAGAAGGACAGTGTGCTCTTGTGATCTAAAGTGTTGTTCTGCGTTTTTAAAGTTTTAGCATTAACCATTGAGGATTTAAACTAACAGGCGTTTTCAGTGAAATTCGCCTAATCAGGGTAAATATCCAATAACTCTAAACAAAAAACCCGTGATGGTTGTATGACCAAATTTGGGGAGCCATGAGGGGCACAAGAGAGAATCATTTTGTCAGAGTTTCATTGAAATACACAAAGAACCTTAATACCCAGAAGCTAAGAAACATGGAATTATTTCCAGTTGGCTAAATCGCTTTTCTGTGAGTTTGAACCTCTTTTGCTACCTAGTGATTCAGCTTTGAGATACTTGAACCAGGACAGAAGAAACAGTGTGCTCTTGTGATCTGAAGTTTTTTTCTACATTTTCAAAGTTCTATCATTAACCATTGAGGAATTAAACTACAGGCGTTTTCAGTGAAATTCGCCTAATCAGGGTAAATATCCAATAGGCTCTAAACAAAAAACCTGTGATGGTGAGATGACCAAATTTGGGGAGCCATTAGGGACACAAGAGAGAATTATTTTGTCAGAGTTTCATTGAAATACACAAAGAAACCTAGTACCCAGAAGCTAAGAAACATGGAATTATTTCCAGTTGGCTAAATCGCTTCTCTGTGAATTTGAAACTCTTTTGCTACCTAGTGATTCAGCTTTGAGATACTTGAACCAGGACAGAAGCACAGTGTGCTCTTGTGATCTGAAGTGCTTTTCTGCATTTTCAATGTTCTAGCATTAACCATTGAAGAATTAAACTACAGGCGTTTTCAGTGAAATTCGCCCAATCATGGTAAACATCCAATAGGCTATAAACAAAAAACCCGTGATGGTGGATTGACCACATTTGGGGAGCCATAAGGGGCACAAGAGAGAATCATTTTGTCAGAGTTTCATTGAAATACACAGAGAAACCTAGTACCCACAAGCTAAGAAACATGGAATTATTTCCAGTTGGCTAAAACGCTTTTCTGTGAGTTTGAAACTGTTTTGCTACCTAGTGATTCAGCTTTGAGATACTTGAACCAGGACAGAAGCACAGTGTGCTCCTGGGAACTAAAGTGTTGTTCTGCATTTTTAAAGTTCTAGTATTCACCATTTAAGAATTAAACTCACAGGCGTTTTCAGGCATTTTCGCCTAATCAGGGTAAACATCCAATAGACTGTAAACAAAACACCTTTGATGGAGGGATGACCAAACTTGGGGAGTCTTGAGGGGCACATGAGAGAATCATTTTTTCAGGGTTTCATTGACATACACAAATAAACCTAGTGGTCAGAAGCTAAGAAACATGGAATTATTTCCAGTTAGCTAAAACACTTTTCTGTGAGTTTGAAACTCTTTTGTTACCTAGTGATTCAGCTATGAGATACTTGAACCAGGAAAGAAGCACAGTGTGCTCTTGTGATCTGAAGTGCTTTTCTGCATTTTCAAAGTTCTAGCTTTAACCATTGAGGAATTAAACTACAGGCATTTTCAGTGAAATTCGCCTAATCAGGGTAAACATCCAATAGGCTCTAAACAAAAAACCCGTGATGGTGGGATGACCAAACTTGGGGAGCCATGAGGGGCACAAAAGAGAATCATTTTGTCAGAGTTTCATTAAAATATACAAAGAAACCTAGTACCCACAAGCTAAGAAACATGGAATTATTTCCAGTTGGCTAAAACGCTTTTCTGTGAGTTTGAAACTCTTTTGCTACCTAGTGATTCAGCTTTGAGATACTTGAACCAGGACAGAAGCACAGTGTGCTCTTGTGATCTGAAGTGCTTTTCTGCATTTTCAATGTTCTAGCATTAACCATTGAAGAATTAAACTACAGGCGTTTTCAGTGAAATTCGCCTAATCATGGTAAACATCCAATAGGCTCTAAACAAAAAACCCGTGATGGTGGATTGACCACATTTGGGGAGCCATGAGGGGCCCAAGAGAGAATCATTTTTTCAGAGTTTCATTGAAATACACAAAGAAACCTACTACCCTCAAGCTAAGAAACATGGAATTATTTCCAGTTGCCTAAAACGCTTTTCTGTGAGTTTCAAACTCTTTTGCTACCTAGTGATTCAGCTTTGAGATACTTGAACCAGGACAGAAGCACAGTGTGCTCTTGTGATCTAAAGTGTTGTTCTGCGTTTTTAAAGTTCTAGCATTAACCATTGAGGATTTAATATAACAGGCGTTTTCAGTGAAATTTGCCTAATCAGGGTAAATATCCAATAACTCTAAACAAAAAACCCGTGATGGTGGGATGACCAAATTTGGGGAGCCATGAGGGGCACAAGAGAGAATCATTTTGTCAGAGTTTCATTGAAATACACAAAGAACCTTAGTACCCAGAAGCTAAGAAACTTGGAATTATTTCCAGTTGCCTAAATCGCTTTTTCTGTGAGTTTGAAACTCTTTTGCTACCTAGTGATTCAGCTTTGAGATACTTGAACCAGGACAGAAGCACAGTGTGCTCTTGTGATCTGAAGTTTTTTTTCTGCATTTTCAAAGTTCTATCATTAACCATTGAGGAATTAAACTACAGGAGTTTTCAGTGAAATTCGCCTAATCAGGGTAAATATCCAATAGGCTCTAAACAAAAAAACCTGTGATGGTGAGATGACCAAATTTGGGGAGCCATTAGGGACACAAGAGAGAATCATTTTGTCAGAGTTACATTGAAATACACAAAGAAACCTAGTACCCAGAAGCTAAGAAACATGGAATTATTTACATTTGGCTAAATTGCTTTTCTGTGAGTTTGAAACTCTTTTGCTACCTAGTGATTCAGCTTTCAGATAATTGAACCAGGACAGAAGAACAGTGTGCTCTTGTGATCTGAAGTCCTTTTCTGCATGTTCAAAGTTCTAGCTTTAACCAGTGAGGAATTAAACTACAGGCGTTTTCAGTGAAAATTCGCCTAATCAGGGTAAACATCCAATAACTCTAAAACAAAAAACCCGTGATGGTGGGATGACCAAATTTTGGGAGCCATGAGGGGCACAAGAGAGAATCATTTTGTCAGAGTTTCATTGAAATACACAAAGAACCTTAGTACCCAGAAGCTAAGAAACATGGAATTATTTCCAGTTGGCTAAATCGCTTTTCTGTGAGTTTGAAACTCTTTTGGTACATAGTGATTCAGCTTTGAGATACTTGAACCAGGAGAGAAGCACAGTGTGCTCTTGTGAACTAAAGTGTTGTTCTGCGTTTTTAAAGTTCTAGCATTAACCATTTAAGAATTAAACTCACAGGCGTTTTCAGGCATTTTCGCCTAATCAGGGTAAACATCCAATAG
>JAKELJ010000049.1:212986-233313 GCA_025594165.1 Tamias sibiricus
TTTGAAACTCTTTTCCCTACCTAGTGATCAGCTTCGAAACTTGAACCAGGACAGAAGCACAGTGTGCTTCTTGTGAACTAAAGTGTTTTTCTGCGTTATTAAAGGTTCTAGCATTAACCATTAAGAAGTAAACTCACAGGCGATTTCAGGCATTTTTCGCCTAATGTTGCAGGGTTAAACCATCCCAAATTAGACTGTAAACAAAACACCCAGATTGTGGGATGACCAACCTTGGGGAGCCACTAGTAGGGGCACATGAGATAATCATTTCTTCAGAGTTTCATTGAAATACACAAAGAAACCTATTTGTACCCAAAGCTAAGAAACATGGAATTATTTCCATTTGTCTAAATCGCTTTTCTGTAGTTTGAAACTCTTTTGCTACCTAGTGATTCAGCTTTGAGATACTTAAACCAGGAGAGAAGCACAGTGAGGCTCTTGTGAACTAAAGTGTTGTTCTGATTTTTTAAAGTTCTAGCATTAACCAGTTAAGAATTAAACTCACAGGCGTTTTCGAGGCATTTTTCGCCTAATCAGGGTAAATATCCAATAGGCTCTAAACAAAAACCCGTGATGGTGAGAATGACTAAAATTAAGGGAGCCATGAGTGATACAACAGTGAATCATTTTTACATAGTTTCCATTTGACATACACAAAGAAACCTAGTACACACAAGCTAAGAAACATGGAAATATTTCCGTTGCTAAATCGCTTTTCTGTGAGTTTGAAACTCTTTTCTACCAGTGATTCAGCTTTGAGATACTTTAACCAAGAAAGAAGCACAGGTGCTCCTTGTGAAATGTAGTGGCTTTTCTGCATTTTCAAAGTTCTAGCTTAACCATTGAGGTAATAAACTAACAAGGCGTTTTTTCAGTGAAATTCGCCTAATTCGGGGTATACTCCAATAGGCTCTAAACAAAAAACCGTGATGGTGGGAATGACCAAATTTGGGGAGCCATAAGGAGCATAACAATAGAGAATCATTTTGTCAGAGGTTTCATTGACATACACAAAAAACCTAGTACCCAGAAGCAAATACAACCGGGAATTATTTCCAAGTTGGCCTAAATCGCTTTTCTGTGAGTTTGAAACTCTTATACTACCTAGTGATTCAGCTTTGAGATAACTTGAACCAGGACCGAAGCACCAGTGTGGTCCCTTGTGATCTGCAGTGCTTTACTGCATTTTCAAAGTTGTAGCATTAACCATTGAGGAATTAAACTAAAGCGGCGTTTTCAGTGAACTTCTCCTAATCAGGGTAAACATCCAATAGGCTCTAAACAAAATACCCTTGATGGTGAGATGACGTAATTTGGGGAGCCATGGAGGGACACAAAGAGAATCATTTTGTCAGAGATTCATTGAAATAGCACAAAGCCACCTAGTACCCAAAGCTAAGAAACTTGGAATTATTTCCAGTTGGCTAAATCGCTTTTCTGTGAGTTTGAAACACTTCTTTTTGCTACCGAGAGCTTCAGCTTTGGAGGTTACTTGAAACCAGGAGAGAAGCACAGTGGCTCTTGTGAACTGAAAGTGTTGTTTTGCGATTTTAAAAGTTCTAGCATTAACCATTTAAGAATTAAACACACAGCGTTTTCCAGGCATTTTTCGCCTAATCAGTGGATAAAACATACAAATAACTGCAACAAAACACCCATGATGGTGGTATGACCAAACTTGTCGAGCCTTGAGGGGCAACATGAGGATAATCATTTTATTGCAGAGTTTCATGTGAATACACAAAGAAACCTTAGTACCCAGAAGCTAAGAAACATGGAATTAATTTCCAGTTTTCTCGTACGCTTACTGTGAGTATTTTGAAACTTTTTTCTACCTAGTGATTCAGCTTTGAGATACTTGAACCAGGACAGAAGCACAGTGTGCTTTTGTGATCTGAAGTGGTTTTCTGCATTTTTCAAGTTCTAGCCTTAAACTTTGAGGATGTTAAACTACAGGCGTTTTTTCAGTGTAATTCGCCTAATCAGGGTAAACATCCAATAGGGCTCTAAAACCAAATTAACAGTATGATGTGTGACCAAATTTCTTGGGGAGCCATGAGCGCACAAGAGAGAATCATTTTGTCAGTGTTTCATTGAAATACACAAAGATACGTAGGTACCCAGATGCTACGAAACATGGTATTATTTCCAGATGGCATAAATCGCTTTTCTGTGAGTTCGAAACCTCTTTTCCTAGCTAGTGATTCAGCTTTGATGATACTTGAAAACCAGGACCAGATGCACAATTTGCTTTTTGTAATATGAAGTGCTTTTCAGCATTTTCAAAGTTCAAGCTTGGAAACCATGGAGGAATTAAACTACAAGGCGTTTTTCAGTGAAATTCGTTTCCTAAGCAGAGGTAAAACAATCCCCCCTAATAGGCTCTAAACAACTAACCCGTGATGGTGGGATGTCCAAATTTGGGGAGCCTAGGAGTGGCACATAGAGAGAATAATTTTTTACAGAGTTTTCATGGAAATACACAAAGAAACATTAGTACCCAGAAGCTAAGGAAACATGGAGTTATTTTCCAGTGTTGGCTAAATCGCTTTTATGTTAGTTTGGAAACTCCTTTTCATACCTAGTGATGCAGCTTTGTGATACTTGAACACGGACTGAAGCCACAGTGTTCTCTTGTTTGCATAATAAAAGTGTTTTTCTGCGTTATTTAAAAGTTCTAGCATTAACCATTTAAGAATTAAACTCACAGGCGTTTCCAGGCATTTTCGCCTAATCAGGGTATTAAACATCCATTAGAATGTAAACAAAACACCCTTGATGGTGGGATGACCTACACTCGTGGGGGTGCCTGTTAGAGGCACATGAGATAATCAATTTCTTCAGAGTTTCATGAAATACACAAAGGAAACTCCTAGTACCACAGGAAAGTCGAAGAAACATGGGAATTATTTCCTTGATGGCTAAATCGCTTTTCTGTGAGTTTGAATCTCTTTTGCTAACATAGGTCGATTCAGCTTTTGAGGATACTTGAACCAGGACAGAAGCACAATGTGCTCTTTTGATCCGGAAGTGCTTTTCTGCATTTTCAAAGTTCTTGCATTAAACCATTGAGGGAATGTAAACTATACAGGCGTTTTGCAGTGATATTCGCCTTAATCAGGTATATATCATCCAATAGAGCTCTAAACAAAAAAAAACCCGTGATGGTCACATGGACCAATTTTGGGGGACGGAAATGCTGGGACACAAGATGAGAATCCATGTTGTCAGAGTTCTAATTGTAATACACAAAGAAACCCGAATACACACAAGCTAAGAAACATGTAAATTATTTCTAGTTGGCTCTAAATCGCTTTTCAGTGAGTTTTTAAACTCTTTTGCTACCTAGTGATTCTGCTTTGAAGTTACTTGAACCAGGACTGAAGTAACAGTGTGCTTCGTTGTGAAATGAAGTGCTTTATCTGCATTTTAAAGTTCTAAACTGTAACCTTCTGAGGAATTAAACTACAGGCGTTTTTTCAGTGAAATTTGCCAAATCAGGGTTATCACTATTCCTAGTAGGCTCTATACAGATAAAAACACGTGATGGTGCCGATTACCATATTTGGAGGAGCCCATGAGGGGGCATCAAGAGAGTATCCTTTTTGTTTAGAGTTTCATTGAAAGACACAAAGAAACCTAGTTCCCAGAAGCTAAGAAACTATGGAATTATTTGACAGTTGGCTTTAAATCGCTTTTCTGTGTGTTTGAAAAACTCTTTTGCTACCCTTGTGATTCAGCTCTGAGATTACTTGATACATGAAAGAAGCACAGTGATGTTCTCTTGTGATCTGAAGTGCTTTTCTGCATTTTTCAAAGTTCTAGCCATTAACCATTGAGGATATTTTAAAAGACTAAACAGGCGTTATTCAGTGAAATTCGCCTAATTAATGGTAAATATTCCAATAGGCTCTAAAACAAAAAACACAGTTGGTTGGTGGATTGACCAAATTTGGGGATGCATGAGGGGCACAAGATGAAGGAATCAGTTGTCAGAGTTTCATTGAAATACAAAAAGAAACCTTAGTACCCACAAGCTATGAAACCCATGGAATGATTTCCAGTTAGCTAAAACGCAATTCTGTGAGTTTGGAAACTCTTTTGCTAACCTAGTGGAGTCAACTTTTTTTGAGATACTTGAACCTGGACTGAACTCAACGGTGTGCTCTTGTGAAACTAATGTGTTGTTACTGCGTTTTTTAAAGTTTCGTAGCATTAACCATTTTAAGAATTAAACTCACAGGCGTTTTCCAGGCATTTCTCGCCTATTCAGGGTAAACATCCAATAGCGACGGTAAACTATTACACCCTTGATGGTGGGTAGTGACCATACCGTGGGGATCCTTGATGGGCACAAGAGAGAATCATTTATTCAGAGTGGTTCATTGAAAATACAACAAAATTAAAAAACCTAGTGCCCAGAAGCCGAAGGAAACATGGATTTATTTCAGTTTCGCTTAAAACCACTTTTTCTGTGAGGTTTGGAATACACTTTTGTTACCTAGTGATTCCAAAAGGGGGGGCTTTGGGAGATTACTTAGAAAGAGGGACAGAAGCACAGTGTGCCTTCTTGTGATCTGAAAGTGCTTGTCTGCATATTTCAAAGTTCTATCATTAACCATATGTTTTAATTAAACTAACAGGCGGTTTTCAGTGAAAATTTCGCCATATCAGGTAAACATCCAATAGGCCAAAAACAAAAAAACCCTTGATGTGAGAAGGACCTAATATGTGAGAGCCGAGGGACACAAGAGAGAATCATTTTTGATCAGAGTTTCATTGAAATACCCAAAGAAACCTAGTACCCTAAGCTAAGACACTTGGAATTATTTCCAGTAGGCTAAATCGCTTTTCATAATTTGAAACTCTTTTGCTACCAAGAGCTTCAGCTTTGAGATACTTGAAAACCAGGATAGAAGCACAGTGTCTCTACGTTGACTAAAGTGTTGTTCTTAATGTTTTAAAGTTTCTAAGCATTAACCAATTTAAGAATTAAAAACTCCAGGCGTTATTCAGGCATATCGCCTAATCAGTGTAAACATCCAATAGACTGCAACAAAACACCCAATGATGGGTGGGATGACCAAACTTGCGAGCCTTGAGGGGCACAGGAGAGCAACATTTGTCAGAGTTTTCATTGAAAGACACAAAGGAAAACCTAGGCCCAGAAGCTAAGAAACATGAATTATTCCCAGTTCTCTAAAACGCTTTCTAGTGAGTTTGATAACTTTTTTCTAGCCTAGTGATTCAGCTTTGAGATACTTGACAAAGGACTGATGCACAGTGTGCTTTTTGTGTTTGAAGTGCTTTTCTGCATTTTCAATGTTCTTTTCATTAACATTGTTTAATTAACTAACTAGTAGTTTTACAGGGAAATTCGCCTAATCAGGGTAAACATCCAATAGGCTCTAAACAAAAATACCCGTGATGGTGAGATGACTAATTTAGGGAGCCATGGAGGGAACAACAGAGAATCATTTTTTCATAGTTTCATTGAAATAACAATGAAAAGCCTAGTACAAACAAGGCTAAGTAACATGGAATTATTTCAGTTGTCTAAATATGTTTTCTGTGAGTTTGTAAACTCTTTTGCATACTAGTGATTCGCTTTGAGATACTTGAACCTGAAAAGAAGCAAGTGTGCTCTTGTGTACATTGAAGTGATTTCTGCATTTTCAATTCTTCTAGCTTTAAACATTGTAGGTATTAAACTACAGGCGTTTTCATGAAAATTCGCCTATATCGGGGTAAACAATCCAATAGGCTCTAAACAAAAAACCTGTGATGGTGGGTTGACCAAATTTGGGGAGCCATAGGAGCAAATAGAGAGAGAATCATTTTGTCAGAGTTTCATTGAATACACAAGGTTAAACCTAGTACACAGAAGCAATAAACCTGGGAATATTTCCAGTTGGCTATAATCGGCTTTTCGGTGAGTTTGAAACTCTTTTGCTACCTAGTGATTCAGATTTGAGATACTTGAACCAGGAAAGAAGCCAACGAGTGTGCTCTTGTGAAATGAAGTGAATTTTCTTGGCATTTTTCAAACTTCTCGCTTTAAACCATTGAGGTATTAAACTACAGGCGTTTTCAGTGAAATTCGCCTAATCGGGGTAACATCCAATAGGCTCTAAACAAAAAACCTGTGATGGTGGGCTACCAAATTGGGGAGCCATAAGAGCAAAAGAGAGAATCATTATTGTCAGAGTTTCATTGAAATACACAAAGAAACCTAGTAACCCAGAAGCAAATAATACCTGGAATATTTTCCAGTTGGCTAAATCGCTTTCGGTGAGTTTGAAACTCTTAATGCTACCTAGATTGATTCAGCGTTTGAGGATACTTGAACCAGGACAGAAGCACAGTGTGCTCTTGTGATCTGAAGTGCTTTTCTGCATTTACAAAGTCTAGCATTAACCATTGGGAATTTAAACTAAAAGGCCTTTTTCAGTGAATTCGCGCTATCAGGGTAAACATCCAATAGGCTCTAAACAAAAAACCCTTGAGGGTGAATGACGTAAATTGGGGAGCCATGAGGGACACAAACGAAATCATTTTGTCAAGATCATTGAAAATAGCACAAAGAAACCTAGTACCCAGAAGCTAAAAAACTTGAATTATTTCCAGTTGGCTAAATCGCTTTTCTTAGAGTTTGAAACTCGTTTGCTACCCTATGATTCAGCTTTGAGATACTTGAACCAGGAAAGAAGCACAGTGTGCTCTTGTGATCTGAAGTGCTTTTCCTGCATTTTTCAAAGTTCTACCCATTAACCATTGAAGAATTAAAGCTAACTAGGCGTTTTCAGTGAAATTCGCCTAATCAGGGTAAAGAGCATTCCGATAAGTGCTCTAAACAAAAACCCGTGATGGTGGATTACCAAATTTGGGGAGCCATGAGGGGCACAAGAGAGAATCATTTTGTCAGAGTTTCATGGAAATACAAGAAAGAAACCTAGTACCCACAAGCTAAGAAACTATGGAATATGTTAAGTTGGCTATTAATTTCCATGCGGAATTATTTCCTGTGAGTTTGGAAACTCTTTTTGCTAGCCCCTAGTGATTCAGCTTTGAGATACCTTGAAACCAGGAGAGAAGCACAGTGTGCTCTAGTGAACATAAAGTGTTTTTCTGCCTTTTAAAGTTCTATCTAGCATTAACCATTTTAAAATTAAACTCACAGCGTTTCAGGCATTTTCGCCTAATTCAGGATAAACACCAATAGACTGTAAACAAAACACCCATGAGATGGTGGGTATGACCAAACTGGGGAGCCTGGAGGGGGCACATTGAGAGAATCAATTCTTCAGAGTTTCTATTTGAAATAAAAAAAAAAAAAAACACAAGCAAGCTCTTGCAACAGAAGCTAAAAAACATGGAATTATTTCCAGTTCGCTAAAACACTTTTCTGTGAGTTTGAAACTCTTTCGTGACTAGTGATCAGCTTTGAGATACATGAACCAGGAAAGAAGCACAGTGTGCTCTCTGTGATCTGAGTGCTTTTCTGCATTTTTCAAAGTTCTAGCATTAACCATGGTTTAATTAAACTAACAGGGCTTTTCAGTGAAATTCGCCTAATCAGGGTAAACATCCAATAGGCTCTAAAACCAAAAAACCTGATGGTGAAGATGACCTAATATTTGGGAGCCATGAGGGACACCAGAGAGAATCATTTTGTCAGAGATTCATTGAAATACACAAAGAAACCAAGTACCCGAAGCCAAAGAAACTTGGAATTATTTCTCCAGTATGGCTAAATCACTTTCTGTGAGTTTGAAACTCTTTTGCTACCGAGAGCTTTCAAGCTTGAGATACGATGAACAGGAAGAAGCACAGTGAGCTCTTGTGAACTAAAGTGTTGTTTTGCATTTTTAAAGTTCTAGCATTCACCATAAAAGACTTAAAACTCACAGGCGTTTTTCAGGCATTTTCACCTAATCAATGTGTAAACATCCAATAGACTGCAACAAGAAACACTACCGTGATGGTGGGATGACCAAAGTTGGCGAGCCTTGAGGGGCACATGAAGAATCATTTTTTCTGATTTCATTTGAAAAACACAAAAACCAATGCCCAGAAGTCTAAGAAACATGAATTATTTCAGTTCTCTAAAACGCTTTTCTGTGAGTTGAAACTTTTTTTCTTCTCCCTAGTGATTCAGCTTTGAGAACATGATACCTCAGGACAAAGCACAGTGTGCTTTTGTGAATCTGAAGTGGTTTTCTTTTCTGCCTTTTCAAAGTCTAGGCATTAACCATTGAGGCGTTAAATACAGCGTATTTTCCAGTGTAATTCGCTAATCAGGCTAAACATCCAATTGGCTCCTAAACAAAAAAACACGTTATGGTGGATGACCACATTTGGGAGCCATGAGGGGCACAAAGAGAATCATTTTGTCTAATTTTTCATTGAAAGTACACAAAGAAACCTAGTTCTCCCAGAAGCTAAAAAACTTGAATTATTTCCTGTTGCTAAATCGCTTTTGCTGTGAGTTTGAAGCTCTTTTGCTACCTAGTGATTCATGCTTGGAGATACTTGAACCTGGAAAGAAGCACAGTGTGCTCTTGTTTATCTGAAGTGCTTTTCTGCATTGTTATCGAAGTTCTCGCATTAACCATTTGAGAGAACCTAAACTAAAAGACATTTTCAGTGAAATTCGCATAAGCGAGGTATACATACCATATGACTTCTAAACACAAAAACCCGTTATGTAGACTTGACCAAAATTTGGGGAGCACATGTGGTGCACAGCAGAGAAGAATCATTTTTGTCTGAGTTTCAGTGAAATACACAAAGAAGACCTAGTACCCCGAAGCAAAACGACACATGGAATTATTTTGCTCAGTGGGGCTAAATCGCTATTTCTGTGAGTTTTGAAAACTCCTTTACCTACCTAGTGATTTAGCTTTGAGATACTCTGAACCTGGACAGAAACACAATGTGCTTTTGTGATATGAAGTGCGTTTCTGCATGTTCAAAGTTCAAGCTTTAACCCATTGAAGGAATTAAACGTAAAGGCGTTTGACAATAGAAATTCCGTCTAATCTAGGGTAAACAACGAATATGCTCTAATCAAAAATCCTCGTGAAGTGTGGGTGTCCAAATTTGGGGAGCCATGAAGTGGCACAAAGAGAGAATCATTTTTTTTCAGACGTTTTTCAATGGAAATAACACAAAGAAAACCTAGTACCCAGAAGGCTATAGAAACCTGGAGTTAATTTTCCAGTTGGCTAAAATCGCTTTTATGTTAGGTTTGAAACTCTATTCCAACCTAGTGATGGCAGCTTTGAGAATACTTGGAACGATACCAGGACAGAAGCAAAGTGTGCTCTTTGTGAACATCAAGGTAGATTTTTCTGCTTCTTTAAAGTTCTAGCATTACCATTTAATAATTAAACGCCACAGGCCCGATTTCATTCAGCATTTTCGCCGTAATTCAGGTAAAACATCCATTAGACTGTCAACAAAACTCCCTTTTGAATTGTGGGATGACCTAGACGTTGGGAGCCTGTAGGGGCACTTGAGATAATCAAATTCTTCAGATTAGTTCATTGAAATACACAAAGAAACCTAGTACGCCCAGAAGCTAAGAATGAAAGAAACATGAATTATTTCCATTGCTTATTTCGCTAAATCGCTCTTTCTCTGGTGACGTTTTGAAACTCTTTTGCTACCTAATGATTCAGGCTTTGAGACGATACTTGGAACCAAAGAAAGAAGCACAAGTGTGCTCTTGTGATTTCTGAAGTTGCTTTTTCTGCATTTTTTCAAAGTTCTAGCATTAACCATGTGAGAAATTAAACTACAGGCGTTTTTCAGGTGAAATTCGCCTAATCAGGGGTAAATATCCAGTAATGGCCTCTAAACAAAAAAACCTTGTGATGGTGGATTGACCACATTTGGGGAGCCATGAGGAAGATGCAGGCAACACAAGATAGAATCATTTTGTCAGAGTTTCATTGAAATACAAAAAGAAAACCTAGTACCCACAACTAGAAAACATGGAATTATTTCCAATGGCTAAAACGCTTTTTCTGTGATGTTTGAAACTCTTGTTGCTACCTAGTGATTCAGCTTTGAGATACTTGAACCAGGGATGAGAGAAGCACAGTGTGCTCTTGTGAACCCTAAAGTGTTGTTATTGCGTTTTTTTAAAGTTCTAGCATTAACCATTTAAGTATTAACTCAAAGGCGTTTTCAGGCATTTTCCCGTCGCCTAATTCAGGGGTAAACATCCAATAGACTGGCAACAAAACAACACCCTTGATGGTGGATGAACCAAACTTGGGGAGCCTGATAGGTGCACATGAAGAGAATCATTTCCTCTCAGAGTTCATTGAAATACACAAAAAACCTAGTGCCCAGAAGCTTAAGTAAAACATGGAATAAATTTCCAGTTCTTGCTAAAACACCTTTTCTGTGAGTTTGAGAAACTCTTTTGTTACCTAGTGATTCAGCTCTTTGAGATACTTGAACGAGGACAGAAGCACAGTGAGTGCTCTTTGTGATCTGAAGTGTGCTTTTTCTGCATTGTTCAAAGCTTCTACCATTAACCATTAGTTGAGGAATTAAACTAACAGCGCGTATTCAGTGAAAATTCAGGCCAATAATCAGGGTAAACATCCAATAGGCTCTAAACAAAAAAACCCTTGATGGTGAAGATGACTCTAATATTGGAAAAAGAGCCATGATGGACACAAGCAGAGAATCATTTTGTCATTTAGTTTTTCAGAGTTTCATTGAAATACACAAAGAAACCTAGTACCACCCAGAAGCTAAGACACTTGAATTATTTCCAGTTGGAGCTAAATCGCTTTTCAGTAAGTTTGAAACTCTTTTGCTACCAAGAGCTTCAGCTTTGAGATACTTGAACATAAACAACAAATATAACAAAAAAACTAAAAATAAAAAAACCAGGAGAGAAGCACAGTGTGCTCTTGTGAAACTAAAGTGTTGTTCTGAATTTTTAATAAAGTTCTAGCATTTTTAACCATTTAAGAATTAAACTACAGGAACAGGCGTGTTTCCCAGGCATTTTTTCTTTCGCCTATAATCAGTGTAACAGACATCCAATAGACTGCAAACAAAACACCTCCATGATGGGTGGGATGAACCAAACTTGGCGAGCCTTGAGGCACATTGAGAGAATCATTTTGTCAGAGTTTCATTGAAATACACAAAGAAACCTAGTGCCCAGAAGAGCTAAGAAACATGGAATTATTTCCAGTTCTCTAAAACGCTAAAAATCGCTTTTTCTGTGAGTTTTGAAACTTTTTTCTACCTACGTTGAGTGATTCAGCTTTGAGATACTTGAATCCAGGACTAGAAGCACGAGTGTGCTTTTTTGTGATCTGAAGTGCTTTCTTTCCTGCATTTTGCAAATTCTATCATAATAACCATTGTTTAATTAAACTAACAACCAGGCGTTTACAGTGAAATTCGCCTAATCAGGTAAACATCCAATTGGCACTCTAAACAAAAAACCCCGTGATAGGTGAGAATGACTAAATTTAGGGAGCCATGTAGGGATACGTGTGTTAGGCTGGCGGCCGTGCGTCGCTGTGTGGACAGAGCAATGACTGCTGGTTTTTTCATGATTTGACATTGAAATACACAAAGAACCATAGTTTCAGTACAAACAAGCTAAGAAACATGGAAATATTTCCAGTTGGCTAAATTGGCTTTTCTGTGAGTTTTGAGAAACTCTTTTGCTACCTAGTGATTCAGCTTTGAGATACTTGAACCAGGAAAGAAGCACAGTGTGCTCTTTGTGAAAGTGAAGTGAATTTTCTGCATTTTCAAACTTCTAGCATTACACCATTGAGGTCATTAAACTAACAGGCGTTTTTCAGTGAAATTCGCCTAAATCGGGGTAAAACATCCAATAGGCTTCTAAACAAAAAAACCTGTTGATGGTGAGGATGACCAAATTTGGGGAGCCATAAGGAGCAAAAGAGTAGAAACATTTGTCAGAGTTTCATTGAAATACACAAAGAAACCTAGTACCCAGAAGCAAATAAACCTGGAATTTATTTCCAGTTGGGCTAAATCGCTTTTTTGGTGAGTATTTTGAAACTCTTATCGTCTACCTAGATGAATTCAGCTTTGAGATACGTGAACCAGGGACAGAAGCACAGTGTGCTCTTGTATCGATGAAGTGCTTTTCCTGCATTTTCAAAGTTCTAGCAGTAACCATTGAGGAATTAAACTAAAAAGGCGTTTTCAGTGAAATTCGCTCTAATCAGGGTAAAACATCCAATAGCTCTAAACAAAAAACCCGTGATGGGTAAGGATGTCGTAATTTGGGGGAGCCATGAGTGGACACAAGAGAGAATCATTTTGTCAGAGTTTACATTGAAATACACAAAGAAACCTAGAGAGTACCCAGAAAGCTAAGAAACTTGGAATTATTTCCAGTTGGCTAAATCGCTTTTCTGTTGAGTTTGAAACTCTCTTTTGCTACCTAGTGATTTCAGCTGATTTGAGATACTTGAACCCCAAAAGAAGAACAGTGTGCTTTGTGGACTAAGTGTTTTCTGCATTTTTAAAGTTCTAGCATTACCCATTTAAGAATTAAACTCACGGTCGTTTTACAGGCATTTTCACCTAATCAGGGTACCATCATTAGACTGTAAAAAAAATAGCTTGATGGTGGGATGACCTAACTTGGGGGAGCCTGTAGGGCGCACCATGAGATAATTCATTTCTTCAGAGTTTCATTGAAATACACAAAGAACCTAGTTCCCAGAAGCTAAGAAACATGGAATTATTTCCAGTTGCTAATCGCTTTTCTGTGTGTTTGAAACTCTTTTGCTACCTAGTGATTCAGCTTTGAGATACTTGAACCAGGAAAGAAGCACAGAGTGTGCTACTCCCTTGTGCATTCTAGAAATGTGCTTTTCTGCTTTTTCAAAGTTCTACCTTTAACCATTGAGGATTAAACTAAACAGGCTTCGTTTGGGGGGGGGGGGGGGTGGGTTGGGGGTAATTCCGCCGTAATCAGGGTAAACATCCCCAATAGGCTCTAAACAAAAAACCCGTGATGGTGGATTGACCAAATTTGGGGACGCCATGAGGGGCACAAGAGAGAATCATTTTGTCAGAGTTTTCCATGGAAATTACAAAAAGAAAACCTAGTACCGTAACCCACAAGCTAACGAAACATGGAATTATTTAAGTTGGCTAATTATTTCCATGGAATTATTTCCTGTGAGGTTTGAAACTTCTTATGCTATACCTAGTGATTTCAGTCTTTGAGATACTTGAACCAGGAGAGAAGCACAGCTGTGCTCTTTGTGAACTAAAAGTGTTTTCTTTTCTGCCTTTTTAAAGTTCTAGCATTAACCATTTAATTAAGAATTAAACTCACAGCAAGGCGTTTTCCTTCAGGCATTTTCGCCTAATCAGGAATAAACATCCAATAGACTGTAAACAAAACACCCGTTGATGGGTGGGATGACCAAACTTTGGGGAGCCTTGAGGTACATGAGAAGAATCAATTCTTCAGAGTTTCATTGAAAAACACAAAGAAATCTCTCTTGCAATCAGAAGCTAAGAAACTGGAATTATTTCCAGTTCGCTAAAACTTATTTTTTCTGTAGGAGTTTGAAACTCTTTCGTTACCTAGTGATTCAGCTTTGAGATACATGAACCAGGAAAGAAGCACAGTGTGCTCTTTGTGATCTGAAGTGCTTTTCTGCATTTTCACAAGTTCTAGCAACTTAACCAATTGTTTAATTAAACTAACAGGCGTTTTCAGTGAAATTCGCCTTATCAAGGGTAAACATCCAATTAGGCTCTCTAAACAAAAAACCCTTGATGGTGAGATGACCTAATTTGGGGAGCCATGTGAGGGGACACAGAAGAGAATCCATTTTGTTCAGAGAATTCATTGAAATACACAAAGAAACCTAGTACCCAGAAGCTAAGGAAAACTTGGATTATTATTTCCAGTTGGCTAAATCACTTTTTTCTGTGTAGTTTGAAACTCTTTTGCTACCGAGAGCTTCAGCTTTGAGATACTTGAACAGGAGAGAAGCACAGTGTGCTCTTGTGAACTAAAGTTTGTTTTTGTTTGCATTTTTAAAGTTCTAGCATTAACCATTAAAGAATTAAAACTCACAGGCATTTTCAGGCATTTTCACCTAATCAGTGCATAAACATCCATAGACTTTGTCTAAACTGCAACAAAAACAACCATGATGGTGGGATGACCAAAAACAGTTGGCGAGCCTTGAGGGGCACATGAGGAGAATCATCTTTTTCAGAGTTTCATTGAAATACACAAAGAAACCTAGTGCCCCAGAAGCTAAGAAACATGGAATTATTTCCAAGTTCTCTAAAACGCTTTTCTGTGAGTTTGTAAACTTTTTTCTACCTAGTGATTCAGCTTTGAGATACTTGAACCAGGACAGAAGCACAGTGAGTGCTTTGTGATCTGAAGTGCTTTTCTGCATTTTCAAAAGTTCTACGCATTAAACATTGAGGAGTTAAACTACAGGCGTTTTCAGTTGTAATTCGCCTAATCAGGGGTAAACATCCAATAGGCCTCTAAACAAAAAACACGTGATGGTGGATTGACACATTTGGGGAGATACCCATGAGGGGCACAAAGAGAGAGAATCATTTTGTCAGAGTTTCATTGAAAATACACAAAGAAACTAGTTCCCAGAAGCTAAGAAACATGGAATTATTTCCCTTGTTGGTCTAAATTCGCCTTTTACTGTGAGTTTGAAAATCTTTTGCTACCTAGTTGAATCTAGGACTTTTGAGATTACTTGAACCAGGTAAGAGAAGCACAGTGTGCACATTGTGATTCTGAAGGTGCTTTTCTGCAATTATTCAAAGTACTAAGCATTTAACCATTGAGGGAAACTAAACTAACAGGCTTCATTTTCTAGTGAAATTAACGAGCTCAATCGCAGGGTATACATCCCAAATAGGCTACAAAACAAAAAACCCAGTGATAGGTGGATTACCAAATTTGGGGAGCCATGAGTTGGCACAAGAGAGAATCATTTTGTCTGATTTTCATTGAAAATAAACAAAGAAACCTAGTACCTCAGAAGCTACGAAACATGGAATTATTTCTCCAGTTGGCTAAATCGCTTTTCTGTGAGTATTGAAACTCTTTTGCTACTAGTGATTCAGCTTTGAGGGGGGGGTGGGATACTTGATACCTAGGACAGAAGCACAATGTGCTTTTGTGATCTGAAGTGCTTTTCTGCATTTTCAAAAGTTCAAGCTTTTTAACCATTGAGGAATTAAAAAACTACAGGCGTTTTTCAGTGAAAATTCGTCTAATCAGTTGTAAACATCTGAATAGGCTCTAAACAAAAAAAAACCCGTGATGGTGGGATGTCCAAATTTGTGGGAGCATGAGTTGGCACAAGAGGAGAATCATTTTTTTCAGAGTTTTCATGGAAATTACACAAAGAAACCTAGTACCCAGAAGCTAAGAAACATGGAGTTATTTCCAGTTGGCTAAATCGCTTTTATGTTAGTTTGAAACTCTTTTCCTACACTAGATGGATTGCAGCTTTGAGATACTTGAACCAGGACAGAAGCACAGTCGTGCTCTTGTGAACTAAAGTGTTTTTCTGCGTTTTTAAAGTTCTAGCATTAACCATTTAAGAATTAAACTCACAGGCGTTTTCATGGCATTTTCGGCCTAATCAGGGTAAACATCCATTTAGACTGTAAAACAAAACACCCTTGATGGTGGGATGACCTAACTTGGGGAGCCTTGTAGGGGGCACATGAGATAATCATTTCTTCAGAGTTTCATTTGAAATAACACAAAGAAACCTAGTACCCAGAAGCTAAGAAACATGAATTATTTTCATTTGGCTAAATCGCGTTTTCTGTGAGTTTGAGAAACTCTTTTTGCTACCGTAAAGTTTCAGCTATTGAGATACCTTATGAACCAGGAACAGAAGGCACAGTGTGCTCTTTTGATTCTGAAGTGCTTTTCAGCATTTTCAAAGTTACTAGCATTAACCATTGAGGAATTAACACTAACAGGGCGTTATTCAGTGAAATTCGCCTAATCAGGGTCAAACATCCAATAGACCTCGTAAAACAAAAAACCTGGTGGATGGTCAGATTGTCCACATTTGGGGGAGCCTATGACAGGGGCACATAGATCGAGGAATCAGTTTCGTCAAACGAGTTCTCATGGAAATAGTCAAAAGAAGAAAACCTATTACCCACAAAGCTAAGAAAACATGGAATTATTTTCCAGATTGTGCCTAATTATTTCGCATGGAATTATCTCCTAGAGAGTATTGATACTCTATTGCTACCTAGTGAGTCAGCTTTGAGAATACTTGAACCAGGATGAGAAGCACCGGGTTGTCTCGTTGTGAAACCTAAATTGTTAGTGTCTGCCTTTTTAAAGTTTACAAGCGATTTAACCATTTAAGAATTATAATACACAAGGCGTTTTCAGGCATTTCGCCTAATCCCAGGTGTTAAACATCCAATAGACCTAGTAACAAAACCACCCTTGAGTCGGTGGGATGTCCAAACTTTGGTGAGCCTGGAGGGGCACATGAGAGGATTCAATTCATCAGAGTTTTCATTGAAATTACAGCAAAAAGAAACCTAGAGTTGCACAGATAGCTAAGGGAAACCTGGAATTAATTTCCAGTTCGCTAAAGAACGCTTTTCTGTAAGTTTTGAAACCTTCTATTCGTTACAAACTAGTGATTCAGCTTTGAGATACATAAAGCTGGAAAGAAGCACAAGTAGTGCGGGCGCTTGTGATTCTGTAAGTGCCTTTTCTGCATTTGCAAAAGTTTCTAGCATGTAACCAAATGTTTAATTAAACTAACAGGCTGTTTTTCAGTGAAATTGACTTATGAGGGTAAAACTCCAATATGGCTCTAAACACAAAAAACCCTTGATGGTGAGTGACCTAAATTTGGGGAGCCATGAGGTGACATCATGATGATAATCATAATTTGTCAGAGATCTCATTGAAGATACACACAAGGAAACCAAGTACCCAGAACCTAGACAAACTTGGAACTTACATTCCTGTTGGCTAAAATCGCTTTTCTGTGATTTTGTAACTCTTTTTGCTACCGAGAGCTTCATCCTTTGTGAATTACTTGAACCAGGAAGAGAAGCACAGGTGAGCTTCTTGTGAACAAAAATGTTGTTTTGCGTTTTTTAAGTTCTGAGCATTAACCATTTAAGATTAAACTCAACAGGGTTTTTTCAGGCAATTTTCTCTCCTAATCAGTGTAAACATACCAATAGAATGCAACACAAAACACCCATGATTGTGTGGGATAACCAAAATTGGCGAGCCTTGAGGGGCACCTGAGATGAATCATTTATTTCAGAGTTTCATTGAAATACACAAAGAAAACCTGAGTGCCCAGAATGCAAAGAAAACAATGGGAATATATTTACCCGTTCTCTCTAAAACTGCTATACTGTTGAGTTTGAATACACTTTTTTTTCTAACCTAGTGGATTCAGGCATTGAGGATTACTTGACACCCGACATTTAAAGCCACAGTGAGCATTTGTGTATCTGAAGTGTATTTTCCTGCATTTTCAAAGTTCTAGCCATTAAACATGGAGGAGTTAATACTACAGGCGCCTTTTTCAGTGTAATTCATCCTATCTCAGGATAAAAAACTTCAATAGGCTCAAAAACAAAAACTACGTGAATTAGGTGGATAGACCCACATTCTGGGGGAGCCCATGTGGGGCACCAGTAGAATAATCCCAAATTTTTTTTTTTTATGTCAGAGTGTTCATTGAAAAACACAAAGAAACCCTAGTTCCCAGAAGCTAAGAAACTATGGTAGTTATTTCCAGTTTGCCTTAAATCGCTTTTTCTGTGAGGTTTTAAACTCTTTTGACTACCTAGTGACTACCAGCTTTGAGATACTTGAACTAGGACAGAGAATCAACAAAGTGCTGCTCTGTGATCTGCAAGTGCATTTATCTGCATTTTCAAAGTACTAGCATTTCATCCATTGAGGAACTAAACTACTGGCATTTTTCTGCTGAAAATTCGCCCCCTAAGCAGGGTACAACAATCAAATAGGCTCTAAACAAAAAACGCCGTGATTGGAGTGGAAGTGGACCCAAATTTGGGTACGCCATTGAGGAGGCACAAGAGAGCACATCATTTGTCACCAGAGTTTTGCATTGAAAGTACAACAAAGAAACCTAGTTTACCCAGGAAGCTACGAAACAGAGGAAGTATTTCCAAAGTTGGTCTAAATCGCTTTTCTAGTTGAGTTTGAAACTCTTTTGCGATACCTAGAGATTTCAGCTTTGAGATACAAGAACCTGGACAGAAGCACCAATGTGCTTTTGTGATACTAAGTGTGCTTTCTGCATTATCAAATGTTCAAGCATGTTACCATTGAGATTAAAACTCACAGGCGTTTGTCCAGTGCATAATTCGTCTACTCAGGGAAAACATCAATAAGGTACTTTAACCAAAAAACCCGTGATGGTGGTATGTCCTACCTTTGGGGAGCCATGTAGGGTGGCACACGAGAGTAAACATTTTTTCAGAGTTTCATTGGAAATACACAAAGAAAGAAACCTAAGTACCACATAAAGCTAAAGAAACATTGGAAGGTATTTCCAGTTTGCTAAATCGCTTTATATCGCGTTATTTTGATACACTATTCCTACCATAAGTGATTGCAGCTTTGAGCTACTTATGAACCAGGGACAGAAAGCACAGTTGTGCTCTTGTGAATCAAGTGCATTTTTCTTGCAGTTTATCAAACTTCTAACTCATTAACCATTTAAGAATTAAACAAAACAGGCGTTTTTCAGTGCATTTTCGCCCTACTCTGGTGTAAACATCCATTAGGACTGTAAACAAAAAACACCCGTGATGGTGGGATGAACATAAACTTGGAGGAGCCATGTAGGGGCACATGAGATAATCATTTTTTGTTCAGAGTTATCATTAGAAATAACACAAAGAAACTAATACACACAAGCTAAGAAACATGAATTATTATCTAGTTGGCTTAGAATCGACTTTCAGTGATGTCTTTGAGAAACACTTTTGGCTACCGAAGTGAACAGCTTGGAGTATACTTGAACCCAGACAAAGCACAAGAGGCTCGTGAATAAGTGCTTTTCTGCAATTTCAAAGTTCAACTTTAACCAATTGAAAAGGAAAAAAAAATTTTATTTAAAAAAAAAAACTCTTACAAGGGGCCGGTTTTTTATTGTGTTTTGTTTTATCAGTGAAAATTTGCCTAATCAGGTAAACATCCAATAGGCTCTAAACAAAAACCCGTGATGGTGCAATAGACCAATCTTATGGGAGCCATGAGGGCACAAGAGAGAATCACATTTTTGTCAGAGTTTCTCATATGAAATACACAAAGAAACCAAGATCCAGTAAGCTAAGAAACATGGAATATATTTCCAGTTGGCTTAAATCGCTTTTCTGTGTAGTTTGAAACTCTTTTGCTACCTGTGATTAGCTGTGAGATACTTGAAACCAGAAGATGCACAGTGTGCTCTGGTGATCTGAAGTGTTTTTCTGCATTTTCAAAGTATCTACCATTAACCATTGAGGAATTAAATAACAGGGTCGTTTTCAGTGAAATTCGCCTAATCAGGGTAATAATTCCACTAGGCTCTAATACAAAAAACCGTGATGGTGGTGTTGCTCAAATTTGGGTAGCAGGTATGGGACAAGAGAGAATCAATTTTGTCAGAGTTTCATTGGAAATACACAATGAAACTAGTACCCTGAAGCTATAGAACATGGAATTATAATCCTATTTGGCTAATTGCTTTTCTGTGAGTTTGAACACTCTTTTTGCTACTAGTGATTCAACTTTGGAGATACTTCAACTGAGGACAAATGCACAGTGCGCTCTTTCTGATCTGAAATGATTTTCTGATTTCAAAGTTATAGCATTAACCATTGAGGAATTAAACCTTACAGGCAGTTTCAGTGAAATTCGCCCCCTAATCAGGGTTAAATATCCATGTAGGCTCTAAACAAAAAAACGTGATGGTGGATTGAACCAACTTTGGGGGAGCCATGAGGGGGCACAAAGATAGAATCATTTTTTCAGCGTTCATTGGAAATACAAAAGGGAAACCTAGTACCCACAAGCTAGAATCATCGGAATTATTTCAGATGGCTAAAACGCTTCTCTGTGATGTTTGAAACTCTTTTGCTTACCTAGTGATTCAGGTTGAGATACTTGAAACCAGGATGGAGAAAGACAGTGTGCTCTTGTGAACTAAAGTGTTGTTTTGCATTTTAAAGTTCTAGCATTAACCATTTAAGTATTAAAACTAAAAGGGTTTTCAGGCATT
>JAKELJ010000049.1:233413-243700 GCA_025594165.1 Tamias sibiricus
ACACAATATGTGACCACATATTTCACACAACTCTATCCTTCACACACGTATTTCTTTAGTGGTGTTTCGTTTTTTATTGATTTTTTAAATTAAAATCAACGGGCAATGTCCTAAGTGACTTCACATCGACACATTAAATTGAAACTCATAGATAGACATGAAAATAAAAAAAAAAAGAAAGATAAGAAAAGAAACCAGTGCCAACTTCAATGTCCTACAGATTTTCACCTCTACTGTTGTTAACAATTGCATAGATTTGGCCCACTTCACGATAATGGGGATACATGGTAATGTATCTCGTAACCAGCTCTTCGAAAAAAACAGGTTTCCAAGTGGTGTTTTGACCCTGGGTCCTGTATGCTGTTCTTGGAGCTTGGACACAGATGCTGATGCTGCTCTGTGCCACCTACAAGTCTTCTGTTTTTTGGTTACCCTCGGACCCTGAATGGCTGAGAGCACTAGAGCCTGGTGACATCAAAGAAAGCTTTGTTGCGTCTTTCACCAAGGAAACTGGACCAAAACAAAGTTTTTAAAATCACCTTTGTTATCCCTTATAGAGATTCCCTCAGGTCATGTACAGGGAGCTTGGCACCAAGGCCCAGCCCCAGGAATTCATGTGGAAGTTCCTTCTGTTGCTCCTGGTCTGCTCTGGGCCTCAGAGTACAGGTTTGATGCTGAGGAGTCACCAGTATTCAGTCCTCCCTCAGGGCCATGGGAAAAGCCCGGGAGGTCCAGAGGGCAGCCTAGGCCTCCTGCAAGTCATTTGAAACTCATGACATCCTCCACAACCACTCACGCTACTCGTATACAGGCCTGAATGGCGCACACGCATTGAAAAGCCTTCCGCGAGATGGCACTAGCATTACATCGATGGCGCAAAGCGCTCAAGCTAGGCCTCTTCCCCCCGCCCTTCCTGTGAGAAAAAAACGCCACCCAGAGCCAAAGGCCTCAGGAAACATGGCTTGCTGGTCTTTTGACCTGTGAGTGACCCAGCTCTCCAAGATGCCTTCTGAGTTTGGAATTGGGATTGGAAATTTCCAAAACTTCTCCATTTGTCAATTTGGATCACAGGATCTTGCATGTTGGCCACACTGTCCTCCCTCTGAGGACCTCTTTACCTTAAATTCCATCGCTGAACCCGTTGCAAATCGAATTGAGGAACCACTCTGGGGCCTGAATGCACTCTCATTTCATTAGAACCGGGAATTGGTGGAACTTTAATCTCCAAGAATCATGTCCATGCAGGTGTGGCCTAATTCCTCTTTTGGGCATGTGGTACCCTGAGCATCTGAGGATGAACCCTTGAATAAAAAAGTCTACTGAGGAGACTCCTGACCCGGGAACAGGTCTTTTCCAACCAACTACTCACCCATCTATGTGGTCATTGACCTGGTCATGGATCAAGGCCAGAAGGGATACTAGCCTGGTTTGATTTCATATCTTAGGAACTCAATGGGGGCAGGAAATTCTCATAAGCAACTCGAAAAAGTCGAAGATTGTGGGCTTCCGCTGACTATTGCATGCATTTTCATCTTTTTTTTCCTCATCAAACCTAAAAGGATGACATTTGCCTGTGAATTGAAAGAAACCTATACCCCTAAACCGGTCTCCATGCACGATGCATGTTTCTACTTTCATGCACGTTTCTGTGTTATACACAATATGTGACCACATATTTCACACAACTCTATTTTTAGCCAGCAGATTTCTTTACTTTTTTATTTTCATGTCCTTCACACACGTATTTCTTTAGTGGTGTTTCGTTTTTTATTGATTTTTTTAATTAAAATCAACGGGCAATGTCCTAAGTGACTTCACATCGACACATTAAATTGAAACTCATAGATAGACATGAAAATAAAAAAAAAAAAGAAAGATAAGAAAAGAAACCAGTGCCAACTTCAATGTCCTACAGATTTTCACCTCTACTGTTGTTAACAATTGCATAGATTTGGCCCACTTCACGATAATGGGGATACATGGTAATGTATCTCGTAACCAGCTCTTCGAAAAAAACAGGTTTCCAAGTGGTGTTTTGACCCTGGGTCCTGTATGCTGTTCTTGGAGCTTGGACACAGATGCTGATGCTGCTCTGTGCCACCTACAAGTCTTCTGTTTTTTGGTTACCCTCGGACCCTGAATGGCTGAGAGCACTAGAGCCTGGTGACATCAAAGAAAGCTTTGTTGCGTCTTTCACCAAGGAAACTGGACCAAAACAAAGTTTTTAAAATCACCTTTGTTATCCCTTATAGAGATTCCCTCAGGTCATGTACAGGGAGCTTGGCACCAAGGCCCAGCCCCAGGAATTCATGTGGAAGTTCCTTCTGTTGCTCCTGGTCTGCTCTGGGCCTCAGAGTACAGGTTTGATGCTGAGGAGTCACCAGTATTCAGTCCTCCCTCAGGGCCATGGGAAAAGCCCGGGAGGTCCAGAGGGCAGCCTAGGCCTCCTGCAAGTCATTTGAAACTCATGACATCCTCCACAACCACTCACGCTACTCGTATACAGGCCTGAATGGCGCACACGCATTGAAAAGCCTTCCGCGAGATGGCACTAGCATTACATCGATGGCGCAAAGCGCTCAAGCTAGGCCTCTTCCCCCGCCCTTCCTGTGAGAAAAAAACGCCACCCAGAGCCAAAGGCCTCAGGAAACATGGCTTGCTGGTCTTTTGACCTGTGAGTGACCCAGCTCTCCAAGATGCCTTCTGAGTTTGGAATTGGGATTGGAAATTTCCAAAACTTCTCCATTTGTCAATTTGGATCACAGGATCTTGCATGTTGGCCACACTGTCCTCCCTCTGAGGACCTCTTTACCTTAAATTCCATCGCTGAACCCGTTGCAAATCGAATTGAGGAACCACTCTGGGGCCTGAATGCACTCTCATTTCATTAGAACCGGGAATTGGTGGAACTTTAATCTCCAAGAATCATGTCCATGCAGGTGTGGCCTAATTCCTCTTTTGGGCATGTGGTACCCTGAGCATCTGAGGATGAACCCTTGAATAAAAAAGTCTACTGAGGAGACTCCTGACCCGGGAACAGGTCTTTTCCAACCAACTACTCACCCATCTATGTGGTCATTGACCTGGTCATGGATCAAGGCCAGAAGGGATACTAGCCTGGTTTGATTTCATATCTTAGGAACTCAATGGGGGCAGGAAATTCTCATAAGCAACTCGAAAAAGTCGAAGATCGTGGGCTTCCGCTGACTATTGCATGCATTTTCATCTTTTTTTTTCCTCATCAAACCTAAAAGGATGACATTTGCCTGTGAATTGAAAGAAACCTATACCCCTAAACCGGTCTCCATGCACGATGCATGTTTCTACTTTCATGCACGTTTCTGTGTTATACACAATATGTGACCACATATTTCACACAACTCTATTTTTAGCCAGCAGATTTCTTTACTTTTTTATTTTCATGGTCCTTCACACACGTATTTCTTTAGTGGTGTTTCGTTTTTTATTGATTTTTTTAATTAAAATCAACGGGCAATGTCCTAAGTGACTTCACATCGACACATTAAATTGAAACTCATAGATAGACATGAAAATAAAAAAAAAAAAAAGATAAGAAAAGAAACCAGTGCCAACTTCAATGTCCTACAGATTTTCACCTCTACTGTTGTTAACAATTGCATAGATTTGGCCCACTTCACGATAATGGGGATACATGGTAATGTATCTCGTAACCAGCTCTTCGAAAAAAACAGGTTTCCAAGTGGTGTTTTGACCCTGGGTCCTGTATGCTGTTCTTGGAGCTTGGACACAGATGCTGATGCTGCTCTGTGCCACCTACAAGTCTTCTGTTTTTTGGTTACCCTCGGACCCTGAATGGCTGAGAGCACTAGAGCCTGGTGACATCAAAGAAAGCTTTGTTGCGTCTTTCACCAAGGAAACTGGACCAAAACAAAGTTTTTAAAATCACCTTTGTTATCCCTTATAGAGATTCCCTCAGGTCATGTACAGGGAGCTTGGCACCAAGGCCCAGCCCCAGGAATTCATGTGGAAGTTCCTTCTGTTGCTCCTGGTCTGCTCTGGGCCTCAGAGTACAGGTTTGATGCTGAGGAGTCACCAGTATTCAGTCCTCCCTCAGGGCCATGGGAAAAGCCCGGGAGGTCCAGAGGGCAGCCTAGGCCTCCTGCAAGTCATTTGAAACTCATGACATCCTCCACAACCACTCACGCTACTCGTATACAGGCCTGAATGGCGCACACGCATTGAAAAGCCTTCCGCGAGATGGCACTAGCATTACATCGATGGCGCAAAGCGCTCAAGCTAGGCCTCTTCCCCCGCCCTTCCTGTGAGAAAAAAAACGCCACCCAGAGCCAAAGGCCTCAGGAAACATGGCTTGCTGGTCTTTTGACCTGTGAGTGACCCAGCTCTCCAAGATGCCTTCTGAGTTTGGAATTGGGATTGGAAATTTCCAAAACTTCTCCATTTGTCAATTTGGATCACAGGATCTTGCATGTTGGCCACACTGTCCTCCCTCTGAGGACCTCTTTACCTTAAATTCCATCGCTGAACCCGTTGCAAATCGAATTGAGGAACCACTCTGGGGCCTGAATGCACTCTCATTTCATTAGAACCGGGAATTGGTGGAACTTTAATCTCCAAGAATCATGTCCATGCAGGTGTGGCCTAATTCCTCTTTTGGGCATGTGGTACCCTGAGCATCTGAGGATGAACCCTTGAATAAAAAAGTCTACTGAGGAGACTCCTGACCCGGGAACAGGTCTTTTCCAACCAACTACTCACCCATCTATGTGGTCATTGACCTGGTCATGGATCAAGGCCAGAAGGGATACTAGCCTGGTTTGATTTCATATCTTAGGAACTCAATGGGGGCAGGAAATTCTCATAAGCAACTCGAAAAAGTCGAAGATCGTGGGCTTCCGCTGACTATTGCATGCATTTTCATCTTTTTTTTTCCTCATCAAACCTAAAAGGATGACATTTGCCTGTGAATTGAAAGAAACCTATACCCCTAAACCGGTCTCCATGCACGATGCATGTTTCTACTTTCATGCACGTTTCTGTGTTATACACAATATGTGACCACATATTTCACACAACTCTATTTTTAGCCAGCAGATTTCTTTACTTTTTTATTTTCATGGTCCTTCACACACGTATTTCTTTAGTGGTGTTTCGTTTTTTATTGATTTTTTTAATTAAAATCAACGGGCAATGTCCTAAGTGACTTCACATCGACACATTAAATTGAAACTCATAGATAGACATGAAAATAAAAAAAAAAAAAGAAAAGAAAAGAAACCAGTGCCAACTTCAATGTCCTACAGATTTTCACCTCTACTGTTGTTAACAATTGCATAGATTTGGCCCACTTCACGATAATGGGGATACATGGTAATGTATCTCGTAACCAGCTCTTCGAAAAAAACAGGTTTCCAAGTGGTGTTTTGACCCTGGGTCCTGTATGCTGTTCTTGGAGCTTGGACACAGATGCTGATGCTGCTCTGTGCCACCTACAAGTCTTCTGTTTTTTGGTTACCCTCGGACCCTGAATGGCTGAGAGCACTAGAGCCTGGTGACATCAAAGAAAGCTTTGTTGCGTCTTTCACCAAGGAAACTGGACCAAAACAAAGTTTTTAAAATCACCTTTGTTATCCCTTATAGAGATTCCCTCAGGTCATGTACAGGGAGCTTGGCACCAAGGCCCAGCCCCAGGAATTCATGTGGAAGTTCCTTCTGTTGCTCCTGGTCTGCTCTGGGCCTCAGAGTACAGGTTTGATGCTGAGGAGTCACCAGTATTCAGTCCTCCCTCAGGGCCATGGGAAAAGCCCGGGAGGTCCAGAGGGCAGCCTAGGCCTCCTGCAAGTCATTTGAAACTCATGACATCCTCCACAACCACTCACGCTACTCGTATACAGGCCTGAATGGCGCACACGCATTGAAAAGCCTTCCGCGAGATGGCACTAGCATTACATCGATGGCGCAAAGCGCTCAAGCTAGGCCTCTTCCCCCGCCCTTCCTGTGAGAAAAAAACGCCACCCAGAGCCAAAGGCCTCAGGAAACATGGCTTGCTGGTCTTTTGACCTGTGAGTGACCCAGCTCTCCAAGATGCCTTCTGAGTTTGGAATTGGGATTGGAAATTTCCAAAACTTCTCCATTTGTCAATTTGGATCACAGGATCTTGCATGTTGGCCACACTGTCCTCCCTCTGAGGACCTCTTTACCTTAAATTCCATCGCTGAACCCGTTGCAAATCGAATTGAGGAACCACTCTGGGGCCTGAATGCACTCTCATTTCATTAGAACCGGGAATTGGTGGAACTTTAATCTCCAAGAATCATGTCCATGCAGGTGTGGCCTAATTCCTCTTTTGGGCATGTGGTACCCTGAGCATCTGAGGATGAACCCTTGAATAAAAAAGTCTACTGAGGAGACTCCTGACCCGGGAACAGGTCTTTTCCAACCAACTACTCACCCATCTATGTGGTCATTGACCTGGTCATGGATCAAGGCCAGAAGGGATACTAGCCTGGTTTGATTTCATATCTTAGGAACTCAATGGGGGCAGGAAATTCTCATAAGCAACTCGAAAAAGTCGAAGATCGTGGGCTTCCGCTGACTATTGCATGCATTTTCATCTTTTTTTTCCTCATCAAACCTAAAAGGATGACATTTGCCTGTGAATTGAAAGAAACCTATACCCCTAAACCGGTCTCCATGCACGATGCATGTTTCTACTTTCATGCACGTTTCTGTGTTATACACAATATGTGACCACATATTTCACACAACTCTATTTTTAGCCAGCAGATTTCTTTACTTTTTTATTTTCATGGTCCTTCACACACGTATTTCTTTAGTGGTGTTTCGTTTTTTATTGATTTTTTTAATTAAAATCAACGGGCAATGTCCTAAGTGACTTCACATCGACACATTAAATTGAAACTCATAGATAGACATGAAAATAAAAAAAAAAAAGAAAGATAAGAAAAGAAACCAGTGCCAACTTCAATGTCCTACAGATTTTCACCTCTACTGTTGTTAACAATTGCATAGATTTGGCCCACTTCACGATAATGGGGATACATGGTAATGTATCTCGTAACCAGCTCTTCGAAAAAAACAGGTTTCCAAGTGGTGTTTTGACCCTGGGTCCTGTATGCTGTTCTTGGAGCTTGGACACAGATGCTGATGCTGCTCTGTGCCACCTACAAGTCTTCTGTTTTTTGGTTACCCTCGGACCCTGAATGGCTGAGAGCACTAGAGCCTGGTGACATCAAAGAAAGCTTTGTTGCGTCTTTCACCAAGGAAACTGGACCAAAACAAAGTTTTTAAAATCACCTTTGTTATCCCTTATAGAGATTCCCTCAGGTCATGTACAGGGAGCTTGGCACCAAGGCCCAGCCCCAGGAATTCATGTGGAAGTTCCTTCTGTTGCTCCTGGTCTGCTCTGGGCCTCAGAGTACAGGTTTGATGCTGAGGAGTCACCAGTATTCAGTCCTCCCTCAGGGCCATGGGAAAAGCCCGGGAGGTCCAGAGGGCAGCCTAGGCCTCCTGCAAGTCATTTGAAACTCATGACATCCTCCACAACCACTCACGCTACTCGTATACAGGCCTGAATGGCGCACACGCATTGAAAAGCCTTCCGCGAGATGGCACTAGCATTACATTACATCGATGGCGCAAAGCGCTCAAGCTAGGCCTCTTCCCCCGCCCTTCCTGTGAGAAAAAAACGCCACCCAGAGCCAAAGGCCTCAGGAAACATGGCTTGCTGGTCTTTTGACCTGTGAGTGACCCAGCTCTCCAAGATGCCTTCTGAGTTTGGAATTGGGATTGGAAATTTCCAAAACTTCTCCATTTGTCAATTTGGATCACAGGATCTTGCATGTTGGCCACACTGTCCTCCCTCTGAGGACCTCTTTACCTTAAATTCCATCGCTGAACCCGTTGCAAATCGAATTGAGGAACCACTCTGGGGCCTGAATGCACTCTCATTTCATTAGAACCGGGAATTGGTGGAACTTTAATCTCCAAGAATCATGTCCATGCAGGTGTGGCCTAATTCCTCTTTTGGGCATGTGGTACCCTGAGCATCTGAGGATGAACCCTTGAATAAAAAAGTCTACTGAGGAGACTCCTGACCCGGGAACAGGTCTTTTCCAACCAACTACTCACCACCCATCTATGTGGTCATTGACCTGGTCATGGATCAAGGCCAGAAGGGATACTAGCCTGGTTTGATTTCATATCTTAGGAACTCAATGGGGGCAGGAAATTCTCATAAGCAACTCGAAAAAGTCGAAGATCGTGGGCTTCCGCTGACTATTGCATGCATTTTCATCTTTTTTTTCCTCATCAAACCTAAAAGGATGACATTTGCCTGTGAATTGAAAGAAACCTATACCCCTAAACCGGTCTCCATGCACGATGCATGTTTCTACTTTCATGCACGTTTCTGTGTTATACACAATATGTGACCACATATTTCACACAACTCTATTTTTAGCCAGCAGATTTCTTTACTTTTTTATTTTCATGGTCCTTCACACACGTATTTCTTTAGTGGTGTTTCGTTTTTTATTGATTTTTTTAATTAAAATCAACGGGCAATGTCCTAAGTGACTTCACATCGACACATTAAATTGAAACTCATAGATAGACATGAAAATAAAAAAAAAAAAAGAAAGATATAAGAAAAGAAACCAGTGCCAACTTCAATGTCCTACAGATTTTCACCTCTACTGTTGTTAACAATTGCATAGATTTGGCCCACTTCACGATAATGGGGATACATGGTAATGTATCTCGTAACCAGCTCTTCGAAAAAAACAGGTTTCCAAGTGGTGTTTTGACCCTGGGTCCTGTATGCTGTTCTTGGAGCTTGGACACAGATGCTGATGCTGCTCTGTGCCACCTACAAGTCTTCTGTTTTTTGGTTACCCTCGGACCCTGAATGGCTGAGAGCACTAGAGCCTGGTGACATCAAAGAAAGCTTTGTTGCGTCTTTCACCAAGGAAACTGGACCAAAACAAAGTTTTTAAAATCACCTTTGTTATCCCTTATAGAGATTCCCTCAGGTCATGTACAGGGAGCTTGGCACCAAGGCCCAGCCCCAGGAATTCATGTGGAAGTTCCTTCTGTTGCTCCTGGTCTGCTCTGGGCCTCAGAGTACAGGTTTGATGCTGAGGAGTCACCAGTATTCAGTCCTCCCTCAGGGCCATGGGAAAAGCCCGGGAGGTCCAGAGGGCAGCCTAGGCCTCCTGCAAGTCATTTGAAACTCATGACATCCTCCACAACCACTCACGCTACTCGTATACAGGCCTGAATGGCGCACACGCATTGAAAAGCCTTCCGCGAGATGGCACTAGCATTACATCGATGGCGCAAAGCGCTCAAGCTAGGCCTCTTCCCCCGCCCTTCCTGTGAGAAAAAAAACGCCACCCAGAGCCAAAGGCCTCAGGAAACATGGCTTGCTGGTCTTTTGACCTGTGAGTGACCCAGCTCTCCAAGATGCCTTCTGAGTTTGGAATTGGGATTGGAAATTTCCAAAACTTCTCCATTTGTCAATTTGGATCACAGGATCTTGCATGTTGGCCACACTGTCCTCCCTCTGAGGACCTCTTTACCTTAAATTCCATCGCTGAACCCGTTGCAAATCGAATTGAGGAACCACTCTGGGGCCTGAATGCACTCTCATTTCATTAGAACCGGGAATTGGTGGAACTTTAATCTCCAAGAATCATGTCCATGCAGGTGTGGCCTAATTCCTCTTTTGGGCATGTGGTACCCTGAGCATCTGAGGATGAACCCTTGAATAAAAAAGTCTACTGAGGAGACTCCTGACCCGGGAACAGGTCTTTTCCAACCAACTACTCACCCATCTATGTGGTCATTGACCTGGTCATGGATCAAGGCCAGAAGGGATACTAGCCTGGTTTGATTTCATATCTTAGGAACTCAATGGGGGCAGGAAATTCTCATAAGCAACTCGAAAAAGTCGAAGATCGTGGGCTTCCGCTGACTATTGCATGCATTTTCATCTTTTTTTTTCCTCATCAAACCTAAAAGGATGACATTTGCCTGTGAATTGAAAGAAACCTATACCCCTAAACCGGTCTCCATGCACGATGCATGTTTCTACTTTCATGCACGTTTCTGTGTTATACACAATATGTGACCACATATTTCACACAACTCTATTTTTTTAGCCAGCAGATTTCTTTACTTTTTTATTTTCATGGTCCTTCACACACGTATTTCTTTAGTGGTGTTTCGTTTTTTATTGATTTTTTTAATTAAAATCAACGGGCA
>JAKELJ010000050.1:0-16941 GCA_025594165.1 Tamias sibiricus
GAAACTCTTTTGCTACCTAGTGATTCAGCTTTGAGATACTTGAACCAGGAAAGAAGCACAGTGTGCTCTTGTGAATCTGAAGTGCTTTTCCTGCATTTTCAAAGTTCTAGCATTAACCTATGAGAATTAAACTAACAGGCGTTTTCAGTGAAATTCGCCTAATCAGGGTAAATATCCAATAGGCTCTAAAAAAAAAAAAACCTGTGATAGTTTGATGACCAAATTTGGGGAGCCATGATGGGAACACAAGAGAGAATCATTTTGTCAGAGTTTTCATTGAAAAACACAAAGAAACCTAATACCCACAAGCTAAGAAACATGGAATTATTTCTAGTTGGCTAAATCGCTTTTCTGTGAGTTTTGAAACTCTTTTGCTACCTAGTGATTCAGCTTTGAGATACTGGAACCAGGACAGAAGCACAGTGTGCTCTTGTGAAATGAAATTGCTTTTCTGCATTTTTCAAAGTTCTAGCTTTAACCATTGAGGAATTAAACTACAGGCGTTTTCAGTGAAATTCGCCTAATTCACGGGTAAACATCCAATAGGCTCTAAACAAAAAACCCGTGATGGTGCGATGACCAAATTGGGGAGCCATGAGGGGCACAAGAGAGAATCATTTTGTCAGAGTTTCATTGAAATACACAAAGAAACCTAGTACCCAAAAGCTAAGAAACATGGGAATTATTTCCATTTGGCTAAATCGCGTTTCTGTGAGTTTGAAACTCTTTTTGCTACCTAGTGATTCAGCTTTGAGATACATGAACCAGGAAAGAAGCACAGTGTGCTCTTGTGATCTGAAGTGCTTTTCTGCATTTTCAAAGTTCTACCATTAACCATTGAGGAATTAATCTAACAGGCGTTTTCAGTGAAATTCGCCTAATCAGGGTAAACATCCCAATAGGATCTAAACAAAAAACCCGTGATGGTTGATTGACCAAATTTGGGAGCCATGAGGGGCACAAGATAGAGAATCATTTTGTCAGAGTTTCATTGAAATACACACAAAGAAACCTAGTACCCAGAAGCTAAGAAACATGGAATTATTTTCCATTTGGCTAAATCGCTTTTCTGTGAGTTTGAAACTCTTTTGCTACCTAGTGATTCAACTTTGAGATACTTCAACCAGACAAAAGCACAGTGCGCTCTTTCTGATCTGAAATGCTTTTTCTGCATTTTCAAAGTTCTAGCATGAACCATTGAGGAATTAAACTACAGGCGTTTTTTCAGTGAAATTCGCCTAATCAGGGTAAATATCCAGTAGGCTCTAAACAAAAAAACCGCGATGGTGGATTGACCACATTTGGGGAGCCATGAGGGGCACAAGATAGAATCATTTTGTCAGAGTTTCATTGAAATACAAAAAGAAACCTAGTACCCACAAGCTAAGAAACATGGAATTATTTCCAGATGGCTAAAACGCTTCTCTGTGAGTTTGAAACTCTTTTGCTACCTAGTGATTCAGCTTTGAGATACTTGAACCAGGAGAGAAGCACAGTGTGCTCTTGTGAACTAAAGTGTTGTTTTGCATTTTTTAAACTTCTAGCATTAACCATTTAAGTATTAAACTCAAAGGCGTTTTCAGGATTTTCAACCTAATCAGGGGTAAACATCCAATAGACTGTAAACAAAAACACCCTTGATGGTGGGATGACCAAACTTGGGGACCTTGATGGTCACATGAGAGAATCATTTCTTCAGAGTTTCATTGAAATACACAAAGAAACCTAGTACCCACAAGCTAAGAAACATGAATTATTTCCAGTTGGGCTAAAACGCTTTTCTGTGAGTTTGAAACTCTTTTGCTACCTAGTGATTCAGCTTTGAGATACTTGAACCAGGTAAAGAAGCACAGTGTGCTCTTGTGATCTGAAGTTTTTTCTGCATTTTCAAAGTTCTAGCATTAACCATTTTAGAATTTAAACTCCACAGGCGTTTTCAGGGAAATTCGCCTAATCAGGGTAAACATCCAATAGGCTCTAAACAAAAAACCCGTGATGGTGGTATGACCAAACTTTGGGGAGTCCATGAGGGGCACAAGAGAGAATCATTTCTTCAGAGTTTCATTGAAATACACAAAGAAACCTAGTGGCCCAGAAGCTAAGAAACATGGAATTATTTCCAGTTGGCTAAAACGCTTTTCTGTGAGTTTGAAACTCTTTTGCTACCTAGTGATTCAGCCTTTGAGATACTTGAACCAGACAGAAGCACAGTGTGCTCTTGTGATCTGAAGTGCTTTTTTTCTGCATTTTCAAAGTTCTAGCATTAACCATTGAGGAATTAAACTAACAGGCGTTTTCAGTGAAATTCGCCTAATCAGGGTAAACATCCAATAGGCTCTAAACAAAAAACCCGTGATGGTGCGATGACCTAATTTGGGGAGCCATTGAGGGACACAAGAGAGAATCATTTTGTCAGAGTTTTCATTGAAATACACAAAGAAACCTAGTACCCAGAAGCTAAGAAACATGGAATTATTTCCAGTTGGCTAAATCGCTTTTCTGTGAGTTTGAAAACTCTTTTTGCTACCTAGTGCTTTCAGCTTGAGATACTTGAACCAGGAGGAGAAGCACAGTGTGCTCTTGTGATCTAAAAGTGCTTTTTATGCGTTTTTTTCAAAGTTCTAGCATTAACCATTTAGGAAATTAAACTCACAGGCGTTTTCAGTGAAATTTTCGCCTAATCAGGGTAAATATCCAATAGACTCTAAACAAAAAATACCGGGATGGTGGGATGACCAAATTTGGAGCCATGAGGGGCACAAGAAGAGAATCATTTTGTCAAGTTTCATTGAAAATACACAAAGAAACCTAGTACCCACAACTAAGAAACATGGAATTATTTCCAGTTGGCTAAACGCTTTTCTGTGAGTTTGAAACTCTTTGTGCTACCTAGTGATTCAGCTTTGAGATACTTGAACCAAGACAGAAGCACAGTGTGCTCTTGTGATTCTGAAGTGCTTTTCTGCATTTTCAAAGTTCTAGCATTAACCATTGAAGAATTTAAACTAACAGGCGTTTTCAGTGAAATTCGCCTAATCAGGGTAAACATCCAATAGGCTCTAAACAAAAAACCCTGATGTGGATTGACCAACTTTGGGGAGCCATGAGGGGCACAAGAGAGAATCATTTTTGTCAGAGTTTCATTGAAATACACAAAAGAAACCTAGTTACCCAGAAGCTAAGAAACATAGGAATTATTTCCAGTTGGCTAAATCGCTTTTCTGTGAGTTTGAAACTCTTTTGCTACCTAGTTGATTCAGCTTTGAGATACTTGAACCAGGAAAGAAAACACAGTGTTCTCTTGTGATCTGAAGTGCTTTTCTCTGCATTTTCAAAGTTCTAGCAATTAACCATTGAGGAATTAAACTAACAGGCCGTTTTCAGTGAAATTTTCGCCTAATCAGGGTTAAACATCCAATAGGACCCTTCTAAACAAAAAACCCGTGATAGGTGGATTGACACCCAAATTTTGGGGAGCCCATGAGGGGCACAAGAGAGAATCATTTTGTCAGAGTTTTCATTGAAATACACAAAGAAACCTAGTTCCCAGAAGCTAAGAAACATGGGAATTATTTTCAGTTGGCTAAATCGCTTTTCTGTGAGTTTGAAACTCTTTTGCTACCTAGAGCTTCAGCTTTGAGATACTATGAACCAGAGAGAAGCACAGTGTTTCTCTTGTGATCTAAGTGTGCTGTTTTCTGCATTTTCAAAGTTCTAGCATTAACCATTGAGGAATTAAACTCACAGGCGTTTTTCAGTGAAATGGTCGCCTAATCATGGTAAAACATCCAATAGGCCTGCTAAACAAAAAACCCGTGATGGTGGGATGACCAAACCTTGGCGAGCCATGAGGGGCACATGAGAGAAATCATTTTGTCAGAGTTTCATTGAAATACACAAAGAAACCTAGTACCCAGAATGCTAAGAAACATGGAATTATTTCCAGTTTCTGGCTAAAATCGCTTTTCTGTGAGTTTGAAACTCTTTAGCTACCTAGTGATTCAGCTTTGAGATACTTGAACCAGGAAAGAAGCACAGTGTGCTCTTGTGATCTGAAGTGCTTTTCTGCATTTTTCAAAGTTCTAGCATTAACCATTGAGGAATTAAACTACAGGCGTTTTTCAGTGAAATTCGCCTAATCAGGGTAAACATCCAATAGGCTCCTAAACAAAAAAACCCGTGATGGTGGATTGACCACATTTGGGAGCCATGAGGGGCCACAAGAGAGAATCATTTTGTCAGAGTTTCATTGAAATACACAAAGAAACCTAGTTCCCAGAAGCTAAGAAACATGAATTATTTCCAGTTGGCTAAATCGCTTTTCTGTGAGTTTGAAACTCTTTTTGCTACCTAGTGATTCAGCTTTGAGATACTTGAACCAGACAGAAGCACAGTGTGCTCTTGTGATCTGAATTTGCTTTTCTGCATTTTTCAAAGTTCTAGCATTAACCATTGAGGAATTAAACTAACAGGCGTTTTCAGTGAAATTCGCCTAATCAGGGTAAATATCCAATAGGCCTCTAAAAAAAAAAACCCTGTGATGGTTTGATGACCAAATTGAGGGGGGGGGGGGGGGGGGGGGGAGCCATGAGGGACACAAGAGAGAATCATTTTGTCAGAGTTTCATTGAAATACACAAAGAAACCTAGTACCCACAAGCTAAGAAACATGGAATTATTTCCAGTTGCTAAATCGCTTTTCTGTGAGTTTTGAAACTCTTTTGCTACCTAGTGATTCAGCTTTGAGATACTTGAACCAGGACAGAAGCACAGTGTGCTCTTGTGAATGAAGTGCTTTTCTGCATTTTCAAAGTTCTAACTTAACCATTGAGGAATTAAACTACAGGCGTTTTCAGTGAAATTCGCCTAATCAGGGTAAACATCCAATAGGCTCTAAACAAAAAACCCGTGATGGTGCGATGACCAAATTTGGGGAGCCATGAGGGGCACAAGAGAGAATCATTTTGTCATAGTTTTCATTGAAATACACAAAGAAACCTAGTACCCAGAAGCTAAGAAACATGGAATTATTTTCCAGTTGGCTAAAATCGCTTTTCTGTGAGTTTGAAACTCTTTTGCTACCTAGTGATTCAGCTTTGAGATACTTGAACCAGAAAAGAAGCACAGTGTGCTCTTGTGATCTGAAGTGCTTTTCTGCATTTTCAAAGTTCTACTAAGCATTAACCATTGAGGAATTAACTAACAGGCGTTTTCAGTGAAATTCGCCTAATCAGGGTAAACATCCAATAGATCTAAACAAAAAACCCGTGATGGTTGATGACCAAATTTGGGGAGCCATGAGGGCACAAGAGAGAATCATTTTGTCAGAGTTTCATTGAAATACACAAAGAAACCTAGTACCCAGAAGCTAAGAAACATGGAATTAATTTCCATATGGCTAAATCGCTTTTCTGTGAGTTTGAAACTCTTTTGCTACCTAGTGATTCACTTTGAGATACTTGAACCAGACGGAAGCACAGTGTGCTCCTTCTGATCTGAAGTGCTATTTTCTGCATTTTCAAAGTTTCTAGCATAACCATTGAGGAATTAAACTACAGGCGTTTTCAGTGAAATTCGCCTAATCAGGGTAAATATCCAGTAGGCTCTAAACAAAAAAAAACCGCGATGGTGGATTGACCACATTTGGGGAGCCATGAGGGGCACAAGATAGAATCATTTTGTCAGAGTTTCATTGAAATACAAAAAGAAACCTAGTACCCACAAGCTAAGAAACATGGAATTATTTCCAGATGGCTAAACGCTTCTCTGTGAGTATTTTTGAAACTCTTTTGCTACCTAGTGATTCAGCTTTGAGATACTTGAACCAGGAGAGAAGCACAGTGTGCTCTTGTGAACTAAAGTGTTTTTTTGCGTATTTAAAGTTCTAGCATTAACCATTTAAGTATTAAACTCAAAGGCGTTTTCAGGCATTTTCGCCTAATCAGGTAAACATCCAATAGACTGTAAACAAAACACCCTTGATGGTGGGATGACCAAACTTGGGGAGCCTTGATGGTCACATGAGAGAATCATTTCTTCAGAGTTTCATTGAAATACACAAAGAAACCTAGTGCCCAAAGCTAAGAAACATGGAATTATTTCCAGTTCGCTAAACGCTTTTCTGTGAGTTTGAAACTCTTTTGTTGCCTAGTGATTCAGCTTTGAGATACTTGAACCAGGAAAAGAAGCACAGTGTGCTCTTGTGATCTGAAGTGCTTTTCTGCATTTTCAAAGTTCTAGCATTAACCATTGAGGAATTAAACTAACAGGCGTTTTCAGTGAAATTCCGCCTAATCAGGTAAACATCCAATAGGCTCTAAACAAAAAAACCCGTGATGTTGCGATGACCAAATTTGGGGAGCCATGAGGGGCACAAGAGAGAATCATTTTGTCAGAGTTTCATTGAAATACACAAGAAACCTAGTTCCCAGAAGCTAAGAAACATGGAATTATTTCAGTTGGCTAAATCGCTTTTTCTGTGAGTTTGAAACATCTTTTGCTACTAGTGATTCAGCTTTGAGATACTAGAACCAAAAAAGAAGCACAGTGTTCTCTTGTGATTCTGAAGTGCTTTTCTGCATTTTCAAAGTTCTAGCATTAACCATGAGGAATTAAACTACAGGCGTTTTCAGTGAAATTCGCCTAATCAGGGTAAACATCCAATAGGCTCTAAACAAAAAACCCGTGATGGTGCGATGACCATATTTGGGGAGCCATGAGGGGCCACAAGAGAGAATCATTTGTCAGAGTTTCATTGAAATACACAAAGAAACCTCGTACCCAGAAGCTAAGAAACATGGAATTATTTCCATTTGGCTAAATCGCTTTTCTGTGAGTTTGAAACTCTTTGCTACCTATGATTCAGCTTTGAGATACTTGAACCAGGACAGAAGCACAGCGTGCTCTTGTGATCTGAAGTGCTTTTCTGCATTTTTCAAAGTTCTAGCATTAACCATTGAGGAATTAAACTACAGGCGTTTTCAGTGAAATTCGCCTAATCAGGGTAAATATCCAGTAGGCTCTAAACAAAAAAACCGCCATAGGGTGGATTGACCAAATTTGGGAGCCATGAGGGGCACAAGAGAGAATCATTTGTCAGAGTTTCATTGAAATACAAAAAGAAACCTAGTTACCCACAAAGCTAAGAAACATGGAGTTATTTCCAATGGCTAAAAACGCTTCTCTGTGAGTTTGAAACTCTTTTGCTACCTAGTGATTCAGCTTTGAGATACTTGAACCAGACAGAAGCACAGTGTGCTCTTGTGAACTGAAGTGCTTGTTTTGCGTTTTCAAAGTTCTAGCATTAACCATTTAAGTATTAAACTCAAAAGGCATTTTCAGGCAAATTCGCCTAATCAGGTAAACATCCAATAGACTGTATAACAAAACACCCTTGATGGTGGAATGACCAAACTTGGGAGCCATGATGGGCACATGAGAGAATCATTTCTTCAGAGTTTCATTGAAATACACAAAGAAACCTAGTACCCAGAAAGCTAAGAAACATGGAATTATTTCCAGTTCGCTAAAACGCTTTTCTGTGAGTTTGAAACTCTTTTGTTGCCTAGTGATTCAGCTTTGAGATACTTGAACCAGGAAAGAAGCACAGTGTGCTCTTGTGATCTGAAAGTGCTTTTCTGCATTTTCAAAGTTCTAGCATTAACCATTGAGGAATTAAACTAACAGCGTTTTCAGTGAAATTCGCCTAATCATGGTAAACATCCAATAGGCTCTAAACAAAAAACCCGTGATGTTGCGATGACCAAATTTGGGGAGCCATGAGGGCACAAGAGAGAATCATTTTTTTCCAGAGTTTCATTGGAAATACACAAAGAAACCTAGTACCCAGAAAAGCTAAGAAACATGGAATTATTTTCCAGTTGGCTAAATCGCTTTTCTGTGAGTTTGAAACTCTTTTGCTACCTAGTGATTCAGCTTTGAGATACTTGAACCAGGACAGAAGCACAGTGTGCTCTTGTGATCTGAAGTGCTTTTCTGCATTTTTTCAAAGTTCTAGCATTAACCATTTGAGGAATTAAACTACAGGCTTTTCAGTGAAATTCGCCTAATCAGGTAAACATCCAATAGGCTCTAAACAAAAAACCCTGATGGTGCGATGACCAAATTTGGGGAGCCATGAGGGGCACATGAGAGAATCATATTTTGTCAGAGTTTCATTGAAATACACAAAGAAACCTAGTACCCAAATGCTAAGAAACATGGAATTATTTCCAGTTTGGCTTAAATCGCTTTTTCTGTGAGTTTGAAACTCTTTTGCTACCTAGTATGATTCAGCTTTGAGATACTTGAACCAGTAAAGAAGCACAGTGTGCTCTTGTGATCTGAAGTGCTTTTTTCTGCATTTTTCAAAGTTCTAGCATTAACCAATGAGGAATTAAACTAACAGGCGTTTCAGTGAAATTCGCCTAATCAGGGTAAACATCCAATAGGCTCTAAACAAAAAACCCGTGATGTTGCCGATGACCAAATTGGGGAGCCATGAGGTGGGACACAAGAGAGAATCATTTTGTCAGAGTTTTTCATTGAAAAAACACAAAGAAACCTAGTACCCAGAAGCTAAGAAACATGGAAATTATTTCTTAGTTGGCTAAATCGCTTTTCTGTGAGTTTGAAACTCTTTTGCTACCTAGTGATTCAGCTTTGAGATACTTGAACCAGGACAGAAGCACAGTGTGCTCTTGTGAAATGAAATTGCTTTTTTCTGCATTTTTCAAAGTTCTAGCTTTAACCATTGAAGAATTAAACTACAGGCGTTTTCAGTGAAATTCGCCTAATCAGGTAAACATCCAATATGCTCTAAACAAAAAACCCGTGATGGTGGATGACCAAATTTGGGGAGGCCATGAGGGGCACAAGAGAGAATCATTTTGTCAGAGTTTCATTGAAATACACAAAGAAACCTAGTACCCAAAGCTAAGAAACATGGAATTATTTCCAGTTCTCTAAATCGCTTTTCTGTGAGTTTGAAACTCTTTTGCTACCTAGTGATTCAGCTTTGAGATACTTGAAACCAGGACAAGAAGCACAGTGTGCTCTTGTGATCTGAAGTGCTTTTCTGCATTTTCAAATGTTCTAAGCATTAACCATTTGAGGAATTAAACTAACAGGCGTTTTCAGTGAAATTCGCCTAATCAGGGTAAACATCCAATAGCTCTAAACAAAAAACCCGTGATGGTTGATTGACCAAATTTGGGGAGCCATGAGGGGCACAAGAGAGAAATCATTTTGTCAGAGTTTCATTGAAATACACCAAAGAAACCTAGTACCCAGAAGCTAAGAAACATGGAATTAATTTCCATAGTTGGCTAAATCGCTTTTCTGTGAGTTTTGAAAACTCTTTTGCTACCTAGTGATTCAGCTTTGAGATACTTCAACCAGGACAAAGAAGCACACAGTGTGCTCTTTCTGATCTGAAATGTTTTTTCTGCATTTTCAAAGTTCTAGCATTAACCATTGAGGAATTAAACTACAGGCGTTTTCCAGTGAAATTCGCCATAATCAGGGTAAATATCCAGTAGACTCTAAACCAAAAAAACCCGTCGATGGTGGGATTGACCAAATTTGGAGCCATGAGGGGCACAAGAGAGAAATCATTTTGTCAGAGTTTCATTGAAATACAAAAAGAAACCTAGTACCCCAAAGCTAAGAAACATGAATTATTTCCAGTTGGCTAAAACGCTATTTCTGTGAGTTTTTGAAACTCTTTTGCTACCTAGTGATTCAGCTTTGAGAATACTTGAACCAGGAGAGAAGCACAGTGTGCTCTTGTGAACTAAAGTGTTGTTCTGCGTTTTTAAAAGTTCTAGCATAAACCATTGATTAATTAAACTAAAAGGCGTTTTCAGGAATTTTCGCCAAATCATGGTAAACATCCAATAGGCTCTAAACAAAAAACCCTTGATGTGGGATGACCAAACTTGGGGAGCCTTGATGGTCACAAGAGAGAATCATTTTCTTCAGAGTTTCATTGAAATACACAAAGAAACCTAGTACCCAGAAGCTAAGAAACATGGGATTTTTTTTATTTCCAGTTGGCTAAATCGCTTTTCTGTGAGTTTGAAACTCTTTTGTTAACCTAGTGATTCAGCTTTGAGATACTTGAACCAGGAAGAAGCACAGTGTGCTCTTGTGATCTGAAAGTGCTTTTCTGCATTTTTCAAAGTTCTAGCATTAACCAATTGAAGAATTAAATAAAACAGGCGTTTTCAGTGCAAATTCGCCTAATCAGGGTAAACAATCCAATAGGACTCTAAACAAAAAAACCCGTGATGTGCGATGACCAAATTTGGGGAGCCAGTGAGGGGCACAAGAGAGAATCATTTATTTTCAGAGTTTCATTGAAATACACAAAGAAACCTAGTTCCCAGAAGCTAAGAAACATGGAATTATTTCCAGTTGGCTAAAATCGCTTTTCTGTGAGTTTGAAACTCTTTTGCTACCTAGTGATTCAGCTTTGAGATACTGAACCAGGAAAAAGAAGCACAGTGGGGCTCTTGTGATCTGAAGTGCTTTTCTGCATTTTTCAAAGTTCTAGCATTAAACCATTGAGGAATTAAACTACAGGCGTTTTCAGTGAAATTCGCCTAATCAGGGTAAACATCCAATAGGCTCTAAACAAAAAACCCGTGATGGTGCGATGACCATATTTGGGAGCCATGAGGGGCACAAGAGAGAATCATTTTGTCAGAGTTATTTTCATTGAAATACACAAAGAAACCTGTACCCACAAGCTAAGAAACATGGAATTATTTCCATTTGGCTAAATCGATTTTTTCTGTGAGTTTGAAACTCTTTTGCTACCTAGTGATTCAGCTTTGAGATACTTGAACCAGGACAGAAGCACAGTGTGCTCTTGTGATCTGAAGTGCTTTTCTGCATTTTCAAAGTTCTAAGCATTAACCATTGAGGAATTAAACTACAGGCGTTTTCAGTGAAATTCGCCTAATCAGGTAAACATCCAGTAGGCTCTAAAACAAAAAAACCGCTTGATGGTGGATTGACCACATTTGGGGAGCCATGAGGGGCACAAGATAGAATCATTTTGTCAGAGTTTCATTGAAATACAAAAAGAAACCTAGTACCCCACAAGCTAAGAAACATGGAATTATTTCCAGATGGCTAAAAACGCTTTTCTGTGAGTTTGAAACTCTTTTGCTACCTAGTGATTCAGCTTTGAGATACTTGAACCAGGACAGAAGCACAGTGTGCTCTTGTGAACTGAAGTGTTGTTTTGCATTTTTAAAGTTCTAGCATTAACCATTTAAGAATTAAACTCAAAGGCTTTTCAGTGCAATTTCGCCTAATCAGGGTAAACATCCAATAGCTCTAAACAAAAAAACACCCTTGATGGTGGGATGACCAAACTTGGGGAGCCATGATGGTCACAAGAGAGAATCATTTCTTCAGAGTTTCATTGAAATACACAAAGAAACCTAGTGCCCAGAAGCTAAGAAACATGGAATTATTTCCAGTTCGCTAAAACGCTTTTCTGTGAGTTTGAAACTCTTTTGCTACCTAGTGATTCAGCTTTGAGATACTTGAACCAGGAGGAGAAGCACAGTGTGCTCTTGTGAACTGAAGTTGCTTTTCTGCATTTTTCAAAGTTCTAGCATTAACCATTTAGGAATTAAACTCACAGGCGTTTTCAGTGAAATTCGCCTAATCAGGGTAAACATCCAATAGGCTCTAAACAAAAAACCCGTGATGGTGCGATGACCAAATTTGGGGAGCCATGAGGGGCACAAGAGAGAATCATTTTTTTCAGAGTTTCATTGAAATACACAAAGAAACCTAGTACCCAGAAGCTAAGAAACATGGAATTATTTTCCAGTTGGCTAAATCGCTTTTCTGTGAGTTTGAAACTCTTTTGCTACCTAGTGATTCAGCTTTGAGATACTTGAACCAAAAAGAAGCACAGTGTTCTCTTGTGATCTGAAGTGCTTTTCTGCATTTTCAAAGTTCTTCTAGCATTAACCATTGAGGAATTAAACTACAGGCGTTTTCAGTGAAATTCGCCTAATCAGGGTAAACATCCAATAGGCTCTAAACAAAAAACCCGTGATGGTGCAAATGACCAAATTTGGGGAGCCATGAGGGCACAAGAGAGAATCATTTTGTCAGAGTTTCATTGAAATACACAAAGAAACCTAGTACCCAGAAGCTAAGAAACATGGAATTATTTTCCAGTTGGCTAAATCGCTTTTCTGTGAGTTTGAAACTACTTTTGCTACCTAGTGATTCACTTTGAGATACTTGAACCAGGACAAGAAGCACAGTGTGCGTCTCTTGTGATCTGAAGTGCTTATTTTCTGCATTTTCAAAGTTCTAGCATTAACCATTGAGGAAATTAAACTACAGGCGTTTTTTTCAGTGAAAATTCGCCTAATCAGGGTAAATATCCAATAGGCTCTAAACAAAAAAAACCCCTGATGGTGGATTGACCACATTTGGGGAGCCATGAGGGCACAAGAGAGAATCATTTTGTCAGAGTTTCATTGAAAATACACAAAAGAAACCTAGTACCCACCAACTAAGAAACATGGAATTATTTCCAGTTGGCTAAAACGCTTTTCTGTGAGTTTGAAACTCTTTTGCTACCTAGTGAATTCAGCTTTGAGATACTTGAAACCAGGACAGAAGCACAGTGTGCTCTTGTGATCTGAAAGTGCTTTTCTGCATTTTAAAGTTCTTCTAGCATTAACCATTGAGGAATTAAACTCAAACAGGCGTTTTCAGTGAAATTCGCCTAATCATGGTAAAACATCCAATAGGCCTCTAAACAAAAAACCCGTGATGGTGGGATGACCAAATTTGGGGAGCCATGATGGTCACAAGATAGAATCAATTTTGTCAGAGTTTCATTGAAATACACAAAGAAACCTAGTACCCACAAGCTAAGAAACATGGAATTATTTCCAGTTGGCTAAAAACGCTTTCTGTGAGTTTGAAACACTTTTGCTACCTAGTGATTCAGCTTTCAGATACTTGAACCAGGAGAGAAGCACAGTGTGCTCTTGTGAACTGAAGTGTTTTTCTGCATTTTCCCAAAGTTCTAGCATTAAACCATTGTTAAGAATTAAAACTAACAGGCGTTTTCAGTGAATTTTTCGCCTAATCAGGGGTAAACATCCAATAGGCTCTAAACAAAAAACCCGTGATGGTGCGATGACCAAATTTGGGGAGCCATTGAGGGGCACAAGAGAGAATCATTTTTTTCAGAGTTTCATTGAAATAACACAAAGAAACCTAGTTCCCAGAAGCTAAGAAACATGGAATTATTTTCAGTTGGCTAAATCGCATTTTCTGTGAGTTTGAAACTCTTTTGCTACCTAGTGATTCAGCTTTGAGATACTTGAACCAAAAAAAGAAGCACAGTGTTCCTTGTGATCCTGAAGTGCTTTTTTTTCTGCATTTTCAAAGTTCTAGCATTAACCATTGAGGAATTAAACTAACAGGCGTTTTTCAGTGAAATTCGCCTAATCAGGTAAAACAATCCAATAGGCTCAAAACAAAAAACCCGTGATGGTGCGATGACCAAATTTGGGGAGCCATGAGGGGCACAAGAGAGAATCATTTTGTCAGAGTTTCATTGAAATACACAAAGAAAACCTAGTACCCAGAAGCTAAGAAACATGGAGTTATTTTCAGATGGCTAAATCGCTTTTCCTTGTGAGTTTGAAACTCTTTTGCTACCTAGTGATTCAGCTTTGAGATACTTGAACCAGGAGAGAAGCACAGTGTGCTTCTTTGGTGAACTAAAGTGTTGTTTTGGAGGCGTTTATTAAAGTTTCTAGCATTAACCATTTAAGTATTAAACTCAACAGAGCGTTTTCAGGCATTTTCGCCTAAATCAGGGTAAACATACCCAATAGACTTAAAAAAAACAAAACACCCTTGATGGTGGGATGACCAAACTTGGGGAGCCTTGATGGTCACATGAGAGAATCATTTCTTCAGAGTTTCATTGAAATACACAAAGAAACCTAGTGCCCAGAAGCTAAGAAACATGGGAATTATTTTCCAGTTCGCTAAAACGCTTTTTTTTTTTTCTGTGAGTTTGAAACTCTTTTTGTTACCTAGTGATTCAGCTTTGAGATACTTTGAACCAGGACAAGAAGCACAGTGTGCTCTTTGTTGATCTGAAGTGCTTTTTTTTCTTGCATTTTCAAAGTTTCAAGCATTAAACCATTTGAGGAAAAAATTAAACTAACAGGCGTTTTCAGTGAAATTCCGCCTAATCAGGGTAAACATCCAATAGGCTCTAAACAAAAAACCCGTGATGTTGCGATTGACCAAATTTGGGGAACCATGAGGGGCACAAGAGAGAATCATTTTGTCATAGTTTTTTCATTGAAATACACAAAGAAACCTAGTTCACAGAAGCAAAGAAACATGGAATTATTTTCAGTTGGCTAAATCGCTTTTCTGTGAGTTTGAAACTCTTTTTTTGCTACCTAGTGATTCAGCTTTGAGATACTAAGAACCAGGAAAGAAGCACAGTGTTCTCTTGTGATCTGAAGTGCTTATTCTTTTCTGCATTTTTTCAAAGTTCCTAGCATTAAACCATTGAGGAATTAAAACTACACAGCGTTTTCAGTGAAATTCGCCTAATCAGGGTAAACATCCCAATAGGCTCTAAACAAAAAACCCGTGATGGTGCGATGACCAAATTTGGGGAACCATGAGGGGCACAAGAGAGAATCAATTTTGTCAGAGTTTCATTTGAAATACCCAAAGAAACCTAGTTCCCATAAGCTAAGAAACATGGGAATTATTTTCAGTTGGCTAAATCGCTTTTTTCTGTGAGTTTGAAACTCTTTTGCTAACCTAGTGATTCAGCTTTGAGATACTTGAACCAAAAAAGAAGCACATGTTCACTTGTGATCTGAAGTAACTTTTTCTGCATTTTCAAAGTTCTAGCATTAACCATTGAGGAATTAAACTACAGGCGTTTTCAGTGAAATTCGCCTAATCAGGGTAAACATCCAAATAGGCTCTAAACAAAAAACCCGTGAAGTGCGATGACCAAATTTGGGGAGCCATGAGTGCGCACAGAGAGAAATCAATTTTGTCAGAGTTTCATGAAATACACAAAGAAACCTAGATACCCAGAAGCTAAGAAACATGGACTTAATTTTTCCATTTGGCTAAATCGTTTTTTTCTGTGGAAGTTTGAAACTCTTTTGCTACCTAGTGATTCAGCTTTTGAGATACTTGAACCAGGACAGAAGCACAGCGTGGCTCTTGTGATCTGAAGTGCTTTTCTGCATTTTCGCAAAGTTCTAGCATGAAACTCATTGAGGAATTAAACTCACAAGCGTTTTCAGTGAAATTTCCGCCAAATCAGGGTAAATATCCAGTAGGCCTCTAAACAAAAACACCGCGATGGTGGATTGACCCACCTTTGGGGAGCCATGTAGGGGCACAAGAGATAGAATCATTTTTGTCAGAGTTTCATTGAAATACAAAAAGAAAAACCTAGTACCCACAAGCTAAGAAACATGGAGTTTATTTCCAGATGGCTAAAACAGCTTCTCTGTGAGTTTGAAACTCTTTTGCTACCTAGTGAATCAGCTGATTGAATACTTGAACCAGAAGAGAAGCACAGTGTGCTCTTGTGAACTAAAGTGTTGTTTTGCATTTTTAAAGTTCTAGCATTAACCATTTAATTATTTAAACTCAAAGGCGTTTTCAGGCATTTTTCGCCTAATCAGGGTAAACATCCATAGACCTGTAAACAAAACACCCGTGATGGTGGGATGACCAAATCTTGGGGAGCCTTGATGGTCCACAATGAGAGAAACATTTCTTCAGAGTTTTCATTGAAATGACACAAAAGAAACCTAGGTGCCCCAGAAAGCTAAGAAACAGGGAATTATTTCCAGTTCGCTAAAACGCTTTTCTGTGAGTTTTGAAACTCTTTTGCTACCTAGTGATTCCGCTTTGAGAATTACTTGAACCAGGAGAGAAGCACAGTGTGGCTCTTGTGAAACTAAAGTGTTGTTTTGCTTTTTTAAAGTTTCTACGCATTAACCATTTAAAGTATTAAACTCAAAGGCGTTTTCAGGCATTTTCGCCTAATCATGGTAAACATCCAATAGGATGTTAAACAAAACACCCATGATGGTGGATGACCCAAACTTTGGGAGCCTTGATGGTCACATGAGAGAATCATTTCTTCAGAATTTCATTGAAATACACAAAGAAACCTAGTGCCCAGAAAGCTAAGAAACATGGAATTAATTTCCAGTTCGCTAAAACGCTTTTCTGTGAGTGTTTGAAAACACTTTGTTGCCTAGTGATTCAGCATTTTCAGATACTTGAACCAGGAAAGAAGCCACAGTGTGCACTTCAGTGATCTGAAGTGGCTTTTCTGCATTTTCAAAGTTCTAGCATTAACCATTGAGGAATTAAACTAACAGGCAGTTTTCAGTGAAATTCGCCTAATCAGGGTAAACATCCTAATAGGCCTAAACAAAAAACCCGTGATGTTGCGATGACCAAATTTGGGGAGCCATGAGGGGCACAAGTGAGAATCATTTTTTCAGAGTTTCATTGAAATACACAAAGAAACTAGTTCCACAGAAGCTAAGAAACATGGAAATTATTTCAGTTGGCTAAATCGCTTTTCTGTGATTTTTGAAACTATCTTTTGCTACCTAGTGATTCAGCTTTGAGATACTAAAACCAAAAAGAAGCACAGTGTTCTCTTGTGATCTGGGAAGTGCTTTTCTGCATTTTCAAAGTTTCTTAAGCAATAACCCATTGAGGAATTAAACTAACAGGCGTTTTCAGATGAAATATTCGCCTAATCAGGTAAACATCCAATAGGCTCTAAACAAAAAACACCCGTGATGGTGCTGATGACCAAATTTGGGGAGCCATGAGGGCACAAGAGAGAACTCATTTATGTCAGAGTTTC
>JAKELJ010000050.1:17041-46830 GCA_025594165.1 Tamias sibiricus
AAGAAACATGGAATTATTTCCAGTTCTCTAAAACGGAACGGTATTCTGTGAGTTTGAAACTTTTTTCTACCTAGTGATTCAGCTTTGAGATACTTGAACCAGGACAGAAGCACAGTGTGCTTTTGTGATCTGAAGTGCTTTTCTGCATTTTCAAAGTTCTAGCATTAAACATTGAGGAGTTAAACTACAGGTGTTTTCAGTGTAATTCGCCTAATCAGGGTAAACATCCAATAGGCTCTAAACAAAAAACACGTGATGGTGGATTGACCACATTTGGGGAGCCATGAGGGGCACAAGAGAGAATCATTTTGTGAGTGTTTCATTGAAATACACAAAGAAACCTAGTTCCCAGAAGCTAAGAAACATGGAATTATTTCCTGTTGGCTAAATCGCTTTTCTGTGAGTTTGAAACTCTTTTGCTACCTAGTGATTCAGCTTTGAGATACTTGAACCAGTAAAGAAGCACAGTGTGCTCTTGTGATCTGAAGTGCTTTTCTGCATTTTCAAAGTACTAGCATTAACCATTGAGGAAAACTAAACTAACAGGCATTTTCAGTGAAATTCGCCTAAGCAGGGTAAACATCCAATAGGCTCTAAACAAAAAACCCGTGATGGTGGATTGACCAAATTTGGGGAGCCATGAGGGGCACAAGAGAGAATCATTTTGTCAGAGTTTCATTGAAATACACAAAGAAACCTAGTACCCAGAAGCTACGAAACATGGATTATTTCCAGTTGGCTAAATCGCTTTTCTGTGAGTTTGAAACTCTTTTGCGACCTAGTGATTCAGCTTTGAGATACTTGAACCAGGACAGAAGCACAATGTGCTTTTGTGATATGAAGTGCTTTTCTGCATTTTCAAAGTTCAAGCTTTAACCATTGAGGAATTAAACTACAGGCGTTTTCAGTGAAATTCGTCTAATCAGGGTAAACATCCAATAGGCTCTAAACAAAAAAACCCGTGATGGTGGGATGTCCAAATTTGGGGAGCCATGAGTGGCACAAGAGAGAATCATTTTTTCAGAGTTTCATGGAAATACACAAAGAAACCTAGTACCCAAAAGCTAAGAAACATGGAGTTATTTCCTGTTGGCTAAATCGCTTTTATGTTAGTTTGATACTGTTTTCCTACCTAGTGATGCAGCTTTGAGATACTTGAACCAGGACAGAAGCACAGTGTGCTCTTGTGAATCAAAGTGTTTTTCTGCGTTTTTAAACTTCTAGCATTAACCATTTAAGAATTAAACTCACAGGCGTTTTCAGGCATTTTCGCCTAATCAGGGTAAACATCCATTAGACTGTAAACAAAACACCCTTGATGGTGGGATGACCTAACTTGGGGAGCCTGTAGGGGCACATGAGATAATCATTTCTTCAGAGTTTCATTGAAATACACAAAGAAACCTAGTACCCAGAAGCTAAGAAACATGGAATTATTTCCATTTGCCTAAATCGCTTTTCTGTGAGTTTGAAACTCTTTTGCTACCTAGTGATTCAGCTTTGAGATACTTGAACCAGGACAGAAGCACAGTGTGCTCTTGTGATCTGAAGTGCTTTTCTGCATTTTCAAAGTTCTAGCATTAACCATTGAGGAATTAAACTAACAGGCGTTTTCAGTGAAATTCGCCTAATCAGGGTAACATCCAATAGGCTCTAAACAAAAAACCCGTGGTGGTCAGATGACCAAATTTGGGGAGCCATGAGGGGCACAAGAGAGAATCATTTTGTCAGAGTTTCATGGAAATACAAAAAGAAACCTAGTACCCACAAGCTAAGAAACATGGAATTATTTCTAGTTGGCTAATTATTTCCATGGAATTATTTCCTGTGAGTTTGAAACTCTTTTGCTACCTAGTGATTCAGCTTTGAGATACTTGAACCAGGAGAGAAGCACAGTGTGCTCTTGTGAACTAAAGTGTTTTTCTGCCTTTTTAAAGTTCTAGCATTAACCATTTAAGAATTAAACTCACAGGCGTTTTCAGGCATTTTCGCCTAATCAGGGTAAACATCCAATAGACTGTAAACAAAACACCCTTGATGGTGGGATGACCAAACTTGGGGAGCCTGGAGGGGCACATGAGAGAATCAATTCTTCAGAGTTTCATTGAAATACACAAAGAAACCTCTTGCCCAGAAGCTAAGAAACCTGGAATTATTTCCAGTTCGCTAAAACGCTTTTCTGTAAGTTTGAAACTCTTTCGTTACCTAGTGATTCAGCTTTGAGATATTTGAACCAGGAAAGAAGCACAGTGTGCGCTTGTGATCTGAAGTGCTTTTCTGCATTTTCAAAGTTCTAGCATTAACCATTGTTTAATTAAACTAACAGGCGTTTTCAGTGAAATTCGACTTATGAGGGTAAACATCCAATAGGCTCTAAACAAAAAACCCTTGATGGTGAGATGACCTAATTTGGGGAGCCATGAGGGACACAAGAGAGAATCATTTTGTCAGAGATTCATTGAAATACACAAAGAAACCTAGTACCCAGAACCTAAGAAACTTGGAATTATTTCCAGTTGGCTAAATCGCTTTTCTGTGAGTTTGAAACTCTTTTGCTACCGAGAGCTTCAGCTTTGTGATACTTGAACCAGGAGAGAAGCACAGTGTGCTCTTGTGAACTAAAATGTTGTTTTGCGTTTTTAAAGTTCTAGCATTAACCATTTAAGAATTAAACTCACAGGCGTTTTCAGGCATTTTCGCCTAATCAGTGTAAACATCCAATAGAATGCAACAAAACACCCATGATGGTGGGATAACCAAACTTGGCGAGCCTTGAGGGGCACATGAGAGAATCATTTTTTCAGAGTTTCATTGAAATACACAAAGAAACCTAGTGCCCAGAAGCTAAGAAACATGGAATTATTTCCAGTTCTCTAAAACGGTATTCTGTGAGTTTGAAACTTTTTTCTACCTAGTGATTCAGCTTTGAGATACTTGAACCAGGACAGAAGCACAGTGTGCTTTTGTGATCTGAAGTGCTTTTCTGCATTTTCAAAGTTCTAGCATTAAACATTGAGGAGTTAAACTACAGGCGTTTTCAGTGTAATTCGCCTAATCAGGGTAAACATCCAATAGGCTCTAAACAAAAAACACGTGATGGTGGATTGACCACATTTGGGGAGCCATGAGGGGCACAAGAGAGAATCATTTTGTGAGTGTTTCATTGAAATACACAAAGAAACCTAGTTCCCAGAAGCTAAGAAACATGGAATTATTTCCTGTTGGCTAAATCGCTTTTCTGTGAGTTTGAAACTCTTTTGCTACCTAGTGATTCAGCTTTGAGATACTTGAACCAGTAAAGAAGCACAGTGTGCTCTTGTGATCTGAAGTGCTTTTCTGCATTTTCAAAGTACTAGCATTAACCATTGAGGAACTAAACTAACAGGCATTTTCAGTGAAATTCGCCTAAGCAGGGTAAACATCCAATAGGCTCTAAACAAAAAACCCGTGATGGTGGATTGACCAAATTTGGGGAGCCATGAGGGGCACAAGAGAGAATCATTTTGTCAGAGTTTCATTGAAATACACAAAGAAACCTAGTACCCAGAAGCTACGAAACATGGAATTATTTCCAGTTGGCTAAATCGCTTTTCTGTGAGTTTGAAACTCTTTTGCGACCTAGTGATTCAGCTTTGAGATACTTGAACCAGGACAGAAGCACAATGTGCTTTTGTGATATGAAGTGCTTTTCTGCATTTTCAAAGTTCAAGCTTTAACCATTGAGGAATTAAACTACAGGCGTTTTCAGTGAAATTCGTCTAATCAGGGTAAACATCCAATAGGCTCTAAACAAAAAAACCCGTGATGGTGGGATGTCCAAATTTGGGGAGCCATGAGTGGCACAAGAGAGAATCATTTTTTCAGAGTTTCATGGAAATACACAAAGAAACCTAGTACCCAAAAGCTAAGAAACATGGAGTTATTTCCAGTTGGCTAAATCGCTTTTATGTTAGTTTGATACTCTTTTCCTACCTAGTGATGCAGCTTTGAGATACTTGAACCAGGACAGAAGCACAGTGTGCTCTTGTGAATCAAAGTGTTTTTCTGCGTTTTTAAACTTCTAGCATTAACCATTTAAGAATTAAACTCACAGGCGTTTTCAGGCATTTTCGCCTAATCAGGGTAAACATCCATTAGACTGTAAACAAAACACCCTTGATGGTGGGATGACCTAACTTGGGGAGCCTGTAGGGGCACATGAGATAATCATTTCTTCAGAGTTTCATTGAAATACACAAAGAAACCTAGTACCCAGAAGCTAAGAAACATGGAATTATTTCCATTTGCCTAAATCGCTTTTCTGTGAGTTTGAAACTCTTTTGCTACCTAGTGATTCAGCTTTGAGATACTTGAACCAGGACAGAAGCACAGTGTGCTCTTGTGATCTGAAGTGCTTTTCTGCATTTTCAAAGTTCTAGCATTAACCATTGAGGAATTAAACTAACAGGCGTTTTCAGTGAAATTCGCCTAATCAGGGTAAACATCCAATAGGCTCTAAACAAAAAACCCGTGGTGGTCAGATGACCAAATTTGAGGAGCCATGAGGGACACAAGAGAGAATCATTTTGCAGGGTTTCATTGAAAAACACAAAGAAACCTAATACACACAAGCTAAGAAACATGGAATTATTTCTAGTTGGCTAAATAGCTTTTCAGTGAGTTTGAAACTCTTTTGCTACCTAGTGATTCAGCTTTGAGATACTTGAACCAGGACAGAAGGACAGTGTGCTCTTGTGAAATGAAGTGCTTTTCTGCATTTTCAAAGTTCCATCTTTAACCATTGAGGAATTAAACTACAGGCGTTTTCAGTGAAATTCGCCTAATCAGGGTAAACATCCAATAGGCTCTAAACAAAAAACCCGTGATGGTGCGATGACCAAATTTGGGGAGCCATGAGGGGCACAAGAGAGAATCATTTTGTGAGAGTTTCATTGAAATACACAAAGAAACCTAGTACCCAGAAGCTAAGAAACATGGAATTATTTCCAGTTGGCTAAATCGCTTTTCTGTGAGTTTGAAACTCTTTTGCTACCTAGTGATTCAGCTTTGAGATACTTGAACCAGGAAAGAAGCACAGTGTGCTCTTGTGATCTGAAGTGCTTTTCTGCATTTTCAAAGTTCTACCATTAACCATTGAGGAATTAAACTAAAAGGCGTTTTCAGTGAAATTCGCCTAATCAGGGTAAACATCCAATAGGATCTAAACAAAAAACCCGTGATGGTGGATTGACCAAATTTAGGGAGCCATGAGGGGCACAAGAGAGAATCATTTTGTCAGAGTTTCGTTGAAATACACAAAGAAACCTAGTACCCAGAAGCTAAGAAACATGGAATTATTTCCATTGGCTAAATCGCTTTTCTGTGAGTTTGAAACTCTTTTGCTACCTAGTGATTCAACTTTGAGATACTTCAACCAGGACAAAAGCACAGTGCGCTCTTCTGATCTGAAATGATTTTCTGCATTTTCAAAGTTCTAGCATTAACCATTGAGGAATTAAACTACAGGCGTTTTCAGTGAAATTCGCCTAATAAGGGTAAATATCCAGTAGGCTATAAACAAAAAAAAACCGCGATGGTGGATTGACCACATTTGGGGAGCCATGAGGGGCACAAGATAGAATCATTTTGTCAGAGTTTCATTGAAATACAAAAAGAAACCTAGTACCCACAAGCTAAGAAACATGGAATTATTTCCAGATGGCTAAAACGCTTCTCTGTGAGTTTGAAACTCTTTTGCTACCTAGTGATTCAGCTTTGAGATACTTGAACCAGGAGAGAAGCACAGTGTGCTCTTGTGAACTAAAGTGTTGTTTTGCGTTTTTAAACTTCTAGCATTAACCATTTAAGTATTAAACTCAAAGGCGTTTTCAGGCATTTTCGCCTAATCATGGTAAACATCCAATAGACTGTAAACAAAACACCCTTGATGGTGGGATGACCAAACTTGGGGAGCCTTGATGGTCACATGAGAGAATCATTTCTTCAGAGTTTCATTGAAATACACAAAGAAACCTACTACCCACAAGCTAAGAAACATGGAATTATCTCCAATTGGCTAAAACGCTTTTCTGTGAGTTTGAAACTCTTTTGCTACCTAGTGATTCAGCTTTGAGATACTTGAACCAGGAGAGAAGCACAGTGTGCTCTTGTGAACTAAAGTGTTGTTCTGCATTTTTAAAGTTCTTGCATTAACCATTTAAGAATTAAAGTCACAGGCCTTTTCAGGCATTTGTGCCTAATCAGGGTAAACATCCAATAGACTGTAAACAAAACACCCTTGATGGTGGTATGACCAAACTTTGGGAGCCTTGAGGGGCACATGAGAGAATCATTTCTTCAGAGTTTCACTGAAATACACAAGGAAAGCTAGTGCCCAGAAGCTAAGAAACATGGAATTATTTCCAGTTCTTTAAAACGCTTTTCTGTGAGTTTAAAACTCTTTTGTTACCTAGTGATTCATCTTTGAGATACTTGAACCAGGAAAGAAGCAGAGTGAGCTCTTGTGATCTGAAGTTCTTTTCAGCATTTTCAAAGTTCTAGCATTAACCATTGAGGAATTAAACTACAGGCGTTTTCAGTGAAATTTGCCTAATCAGGGTAAACATCCAATAGGCTCTATACAAAAAACCCATGATGGTGGATTGACCAAATTTGGGAGAGCCATGAGGGGCACAAGAGTGAATCATTTTGTCAGAGTTTCATTGAAATACACAAAGAAACCTAGTACCCACAAGCTAAGAAACATGGAATTATTTCCAGTTGGCTAAAACGCTTTTCTGTGAGTTTGAAACTCTTTTGCTACCTAGTGATTCAGCTTTGAGATACTTGATCCAGGAGAGAAGCACAGTGTGCTCTTGTGAACTAAAATGTTGTTCTGCGTTTTTTAAAGTTCCAGCATTAACCATTTAAGAATTAAACTCACAGGCCTTTTCAGGCATTTTCGCCTAATCAGGGTAAACATCCAATAGACTGTATACAAAACACCCTTGATGGTGGTATGACCAAACTTTGGGAGCCTTGAGGGGCACATGAGAGAATCATTTCTTCAGAGTTTCATTGAAATACACAAAGAAACCTAGTGCCCAGAAGCTAAGAAACATGGAATTATTTCCAGTTCTCTAAAACGCTTCTCTGTGAGTTTGAAACTCTTTTGTTACCTAGTGATTCAGCTTTGAGATACTTGAAACAGGAAAGAAGCAGAGTGTTCTCTTGTGATCTGAAGTTCTTTTCTGCATTTTCAAAGTTCTAGCATTAACCATTCAGGAATTAACTACAGGCGTTTTCAGTGAAATTCGCCTAATCAGGGTAAACATCCAATAGGCTCTAAACAAAAAACACGTGATGGTGGATTGACCAAATTTGGGGAGCCATGAGGGGCACAAGAGAGAATCATTTTGTCACAGTTTCATTGAAATACACAAAGAAACCTAGTGCCCAGAAGCTAAGAAACATGGAATTATTTCCAGTTCGCTAAAACGCTTTTCTGTGAGTTTGAAACTCTTTTGTTACCTAGTGATTCAGCTTTGAGATACTTGAACCAGGAAAGAAGCACAGTGTGCTCTTGTATTCTGAAGTGCTTTTCTGCATTTTCATAGTTCTAGCATTAACCATTGAGGAATTAAAACTAACAGGCGTTTTCAGTGAAATTCGCCTAATCAGGGTAAACATCCAATAGGCTCTAAACAAAAAACACGTGATGGTGGATTGACCACATTTGGGGAGCCATGAGGGGCACAAGGAGAATCATTTTGTAAGAGTTTCATTGAAATACACAAAGAAACCTAGTTCCCAGAAGCTAAGAAACATGGAATTATTTCCTGTTGGCTAAATCGCTTTTCTGTGAGTTTGAAACTCTTTTGCTACCTAGTGATTCAGCTCTGAGATACTTGAACCAGGAAAGAAGCACAGTGTTCTCTTGTGATCTGAAGTGCTTTTCTGCATTTTCAAAGTTCTAGCAATAACCATTGTTTAATTAAACTAACAGGCGTTTTCAGTGAAATTCGCCTAATCAGGTAAACATCCAATAGGCTCTAAACAAAAAACCCTTGATGGTGAGATGACCTAAATTTGGGGAGCATTGAGGGACACAAGAGAGAATCATTTTGTCAGAGTTTCATTGAAATACACAAAGAAACCTAGTACCCAGAAGCTAAGAAACTTGGAATTATTTCCAGTTGGCTAAATCGCTTTTCAGTGAGTTTGAAACTCTTTTGCTACCAAGAGCTTCAACTTTGAGATACTTGAACCAGGAGAGAAGCACAGTGCTCTTGTGAACTAAATGATTTTCTGCGTTTTTAAAGTTCTAGCATTAACCATTTAAATTAAACTCACAGGCGTTTTCAGGCATTTTCGCCTAATCAGGGTAAACATCCAATAGACTGTAAACAAAAACCCGTAATGATGGTGGATTGACCAAACTTGGGGAGCCTTGAGGGGCACATGAGAGAATCATTTTTTCAAAGTTTCATTGAAATACACAAAGAAACCTAGTGCCCAGAAGCTAAGAAACATGGAATTATTTCCAGTTCGCTAAAACGCTTTTCTGTGAGTTTGAAACTCTTTTGTTACCTAGTGATTCAGCTTTGAGATACTTGAACCAAGAGAGAAGCACAGTGTGCTCTTGTATTCTGAAGTGCCTTTTCTGCATTTTCATAGTTCTAGCATTAACCATTGAGGAATTAAACTAACAGGCGTTTTCAGTGAAATTCGCCTAATCAGGGTAAACATCCAATAGGCTCTAAACAAAAAACCCGTGATGGTGAGATTGACCACATTTGGGGAGCCATGAGGGGCACAAGAGAGAATCATTTTGTCAGAGTTTCATTGAAATACACAAAGAAACCTAGTACCCAGAAGCTAAGAAACATGGAATTATTTCCTGTTGGCTAAATCGCTTTTCTGTGAGTTTGAAACTCTTTTGCTACCAAGTGCTTCAGCTTTGAGATACTTGAACCAGGAGAGAAGCACAGTGTTCTCTTGTGAACTAAAGTGCTTGTTCTGCATTTTTAAAGTTCTAGCATTAACCATTTAAGAATAAAACTAACAGGCGTTTTCAGTGATTTTCGCCTAATCAGGGTAAATATCCAATAGGGCTGTAAACAAAACAATTGTGATGGTGGGATTGACCAAATTTGGGGAGCCTTGATGGGCAAAGAGAGAATCATTTCTTCAGAGTTTCATTGAAATACACAAAGAAACCTAGTTCCCAGAAGCTAAGAAACATGGAATTATTTCCAGTTGCTAAAATCGCTTTTCTGTGAGTTTGAAACTCTTTTGTTACCAAGTGATTCAGCTTTGAGATACTTGAACCAGGACAGAAGCACAGTGTGCTCTTGTGATCTGAAGTGCTTTTTGCATTTTCAAAGTTCTAGCATTAACCATTGTAAGAATTAAACTAACAGGCGTTTTCAGTGAAATTCGCCTATCAGGGTAAACATCCAATAGGCTCTAAACAAAAAACCCTTGATGGTGAGATGACCAAATTTGGGGAGCATTGAGGGGCACAAGAGAGAATCATTTTGTCAGAGTTTCATTGAAATACACAAAGAAACCTAGTACCCAGAAGCTAAGAAACTTGGAATTATTTCCAGTTGGCTAAATCGCTTTTCTGTGAGTTTGAAACTCTTTTGCTACCAAGAGCTTCAGCTTTGAGATACTTGAACCAGGAGAGAAGCACAGTGTGCTCTTGTGAACTAAAGTGTTGTTCTGCATTTTTAAAGTTCTAGCATTAACCATTTAAGAATTAAACTCACAGGCGTTTTCAGGCATTTCGCCTAATCAGGGTAAACATCCAATAGACTGTAAACAAAACACCCATATGGTGGGATGACCAAACTTGGCGAGCCTTGAGGGGCACATGAGAGAATCATTTTTTCAAAGTTTCATTGAAATACACAAAGAAACCTAGTGCCCAGAAGCTAAGAAACATGGAATTATTTCCAGTTCGCTAAAACGCTTTTCTGTGAGTTTGAAACTCTTTTGTTACCTAGTGATTCAGCTTTGAGATACTTGAACCAGTAAAGAAGCACAGTGTGCTCTTGTATTCTGAAGTGCTTTTCTGCATTTTCATAGTTCTAGCATTAACCATTGAGGAATTAAACTAACAGGCGTTTTCAGTGAAATTCGCCTAATCAGGGTAAACATCCAATAGGCTCTAAACAAAAAACACTGTGATGGTGGATTGACCACATTTGGGGAGCCATGAGGGGCACAAGGGAGAATCATTTTGTCAGAGTTTCATTGAAATACACAAAGAAACCTAGTTCCCAGAAGCTAAGAAACATGGAATTATTTCCTGTTGGCTAAATCGCTTTTCAGTGAGTTTGAAACTCTTTTGCTACCTAGTGATTCAGCTCTGAGATACTTGAACCAGGAAAGAAACACAGTGTTCTCTTGTGATCTGAAGTGCTTTTCTGCATTTTCAAAGTTCTAGCATTAACCATTGAGGAATTAAACTAACAGGCGGTTTCAGTGAAATTCGCCTAATCAGGGTAAATATCCAATAGGCTCTAAACAAAAAAATCCGTGATGGTGGATGACCAAATTTGGGGAGCCATGAGGGGCAAAAGAGAGAATCATTTTGTCAGAGTTTCATTGAAATACACAGAGAAACCTAGTTCCCAGAAGCTAAGAAACATGGAATTATTTTCAGTTGGCTAAATCGCTTTTCTGTGAGTTTGAAACTCTTTTGCTACCTAGTGCTTCAGCTTTGAGATACTTGAACCAGGAGAGAAGCACAGTGTGCTCTTGTGAACTAAAGTGTTGTTTTGCGTTTTCAAAGTTCTAGCTTTAACCATTTAAGAATTAAACTCACAGGCGTTTTCAGGCAATGTCGCCTAATCAGTGTAAATATCCAATAGGACTGCAACAAAAAACCCGTGATGGTGGATTGACCAAACTTGGCGAGCCTTGAGGGGCACATGAGAGAATCATTTTTTCAGAGTTTCATTGAAATACACAAAGAAACCTTGTGCCCAGAAGCTAAGAAACATGGAATTATTTCCAGTTCTCTAAAACGCTTTTCTGTGAGTTTGAAACTTTTTTCTACCTAGTGATTCAGCTTTGAGATACTTGAACCAGGACAGAAGCACAGTGTGCTTTTGTGATCTGAAGTGCTTTTCTGCATTTTCAAAGTTCTAGCATTAAACATTGAGGAGTTAAACTACAGGCGTTTTCAGTGAAATTCGCCTAATCAGGGTAAACATCCAATAGGCTCTAAACAAAAAACCGTGATGGTGGATTGACCACATTTGGGGAGCCATGAGGGGCACAAGAGAGAATCATTTTGTCAGAGTTTCATTGAAATACAAAAAGAAACCTAGTTCCAGAAGCTAAGAAACATGGAATTATTTCCAGTTGGCTAAATCGCTTTTCTGTGAGTTTGAAACTCTTTTGCTACCTAGTGATTCAGCTTTGAGATACTTGAACCAGGAAGAAGCACAGTGTGCTCTTGTGATCTGAAGTGCTTTTTTGCATTTTCAAAGTTCTAGCATTAACCAATGAGGAATTAAACTAACAGGCGTTTTCAGTGAAATTCGCCTAATCAGGGTAAATATCCAATAGGCTCTAAACAAAAAAACCTTGATGTTTGATGACCAAATTTGGGGAGCCATGAGGGTCACAAGAGAGAATCATTTTGTCAGAGTTTCATTGAAAAACACAAAGAAACCTAGTGCCACAGAAGCTAAGAAACATGGAATTATTTCCAGTTGGCTAAATCGCTTTTCTGTGAGTTTGAAACTCTTTTGCTACCTAGTGATTCAGCTTTGAGATACTTGAACCAGGACAGAAGCACAGTGTGCTCTTGTGAAATGAATTGCTTTTCTGCATTTTCAAAGTTCTAGCATTAACCATTGAGGAATTAAACTAACAGGCGTTTTCAGTGAAATTCGCCTAATCACGGTAAACATCCAATAGGCTCTAAACAAAAAACCCGTGATGGTGCGATGACCAAATTTGGGGAGCCATGAGGGGCACAAGAGAGAATCATTTTTGTCAGAGTTTCATTGAAATACACAAAGAAACCTAGTACCCAGAAGCTAAGAAACATGGAATTATTTCCAGTTGGCTAAATCGCTTTTCTGTGAGTTTGAAACTCTTTTGCTACCTAGTGATTCAGCTTTGAGATACTTGAACCAGGAAAGAAGCACAGGGTGCTCTTGTGATCTGAAGTGCTTTTCTGCATTTTCAAAGTTCTAGCATTAACCATTGAGGAATTAAAACTAACAGGCGTTTTCAGTGAAATTCGCCTAATCAGGGTAAACATCCAATAGGATCTAAACAAAAAACCCGTGATGGTGCGATTGACCAAATTTGGGGAGCCATGAGGGGCACAAGATAGAATCATTTTGTCAGAGTTTCATTGAAATACACAAAGAAACCTAGTACCCAGAAGCTAAGAAACATGGAATTATTTCCATTTGGCTAAATCGCTTTTCTGTGAGTTTGAAACTCTTTTGCTACCTAGTGATTCAGCTTTGAGATACTTGAACCAGGACAAAAGCACAGTGCGCTCTTGTGATCTGAAATGATTTTCTGCATTTTCAAAGTTCTAGCATGAACCATTGAGGAATTAAACTACAGGCGTTTTCAGTGAAATTCGCCTAATCAGGGTAAATATCCAGTAGGCTCTAAACAAAAAAACCGCGATGGTGGATTGACCACATTTGGGGAGCCATGAGGGGCACAAGATAGAATCATTTTGTCAGAGTTTCATTGAAATACAAAAAGAAACCTAGTACCCACAAGCTAAGAAACATGGAATTATTTCCAGATGGCTAAAACGCTTCTCTGTGAGTTTGAAACTCTTTTGCTACCTAGTGATTCAGCTTTGAGATACTTGAACCAGGAGAGAAAGCACAGTGTGCTCTTGTGAACTAAAGTGTTGTTTTGCATTTTTAAAGTTCTAGCATTAACCATTTAAGTATTAAACTCAAAGGCGTTTTCAGGCATTTTCGCCTAATCATGGTAAACATCCAATAGATTGTAAACAAAACACCCTTGATGGTGGGATGACCAAACTTGGGGAGCCTTGATGGTCACATGAGAGAATCATTTCTTCAGAATTTCATTGAAATACACAAAGAAACCTAGTGCCCAGAAGCTAAGAAACATGGAATTATTTCCAGTTCGCTAAAACGCTTTTCTGTGAGTTTGAAACTCTTTTGTTGCCTAGTGATTCAGCTTTGAGATACTTGAACCAGGAAAGAAGCACAGTGTGCTCTTGTGATCTGAAGTGCTTTTCTGCATTTTCAAAGTTCTAGCATTAACCATTGAGGAATTAAACTAACAGGCGTTTTCAGTGAAATTCGCCTAATCAGGGTAAACATCCAATAGGCTCTAAACAAAAAAACCGTGATGTTGCGATGACCAAATTTGGGGAGCCATGAGGGGCACAAGAGAGAATCATTTTTTCAGAGTTTCATTGAAATACACAAAGAAACCTAGTTCCCAGAAGCTAAGAAACATGGAATTATTTTCAGTTGGCTAAATCGCTTTTCTGTGAGTTTGAAACTCTTTTGCTACCTAGTGATTCAGCTTTGAGATACTTGAACCAAAAAAGAAGCACAGTGTGCTCTTGTGATCTGAAGTGCTTTTCTGCATTTTCAAAGTTCTAGCATTAACCATTGAGGAATTAAACTAACAGGCGTTTTCAGTGAAATTCGCCTAATCAGGGTAAACATCCAATAGGCTCTAAACAAAAAACCCGTGATGGTGCGATGACCATATTTGGGGAGCCATGAGGGTCACAGGAGAGAAATCATTTTGTCAGAGTTTCATTGAAATACACAAAGAAACCTAGTGCCCAGAAGCTAAGAAACATGGAATTATTTCCATTTGGCTTAAAACGCTTTTCTGTGAGTTTGAAACTCTTTTGCTACCTAGTGATTCAGCTTTGAGATACTTGAACCAGGACAGAAGCACAGCGTGCTCTTGTGATCTGAAGTGCTTTTCTGCATTTTCAAAGTTCTAGCATGAACCATTGAGGAATTAAACTACAGGCGTTTTCAGTGAAATTCGCCTAATCAGGGTAAATATCCAGTAGGCTCTAAACAAAAAAACCGCGATGGTGGATTGACCACATTTGGGGAGCCATGAGGGGCACAAGATAGAATCATTTTGTCAGAGTTTCATTGAAATACAAAAAGAAAACCTAGTACCCACAAGCTAAGAAACATGGAGTTATTTCCAGATGGCTAAAACGCTTCTCTGTGAGTTTGAAACTCTTTTGCTACCTAGTGATTCAGCTTTGAGATACTTGACCCAGGACAGAAGCACAGTGTGCTCTTGTGAACTAAAGTGTTGTTTTGCGTTTTTAAAGTTCTAGCATTAACCATTTAAGTATTAAACTCAAAGGCGTTTTCTGGCATTTTCGCCTAATCAGGGTAAACATCCAATAGACTGTAAACAAAACACCCTTGATGGTGGGATGACCAAACTTGCGGAGCCTTGATGGTCACATGAGAGAATCATTTCTTCAGAGTTTCATTGAAATACACAAAGAAAACTAGTGCCCAGAAGCTAAGAAACATGGAATTATTTCCAGTTCGCTAAAACGCTTTTCTGTGAGTTTGAAACTCTTTTGTTGCCTAGTGATTCAGCTTTGAGATACTTGAACCAGGAAAGAAGCACAGTGTGCTCTTGTGATCTGAAGTGCTTTTCTGCATTTTCAAAGTTCTAGCATGAACCATTGAGGAATTAAACTACAGGCGTTTTCAGTGAAATTCGCCTAATCAGGGTAAATATCCAGTAGGCTCTAAACAAAAAAACCGCGATGGTGGATTGACCACATTTGGGGAGCCATGAGGGGCACAAGATAGAATCATTTTGTCAGAGTTTCATTGAAATACAAAAAGAAACCTAGTACCCACAAGCTAAGAAACATGGAATTTATTTCCAGATGGCTAAAACGCTTCTCTGTGAGTTTGAAACTCTTTTGCTACCTAGTGATTCAGCTTTGAGATACTTGAACCAGGAGAGAAGCACAGTGTGCTCTTGTGAACTAAAGTGTTGTTTTGCATTTTTAAAGTTCTAGCATTAACCATTTAAGTATTAAACTCAAAGGCGTTTTCAGGCATTTTCGCCTAATCATGGTAAACATCCAATAGATTGTAAACAAAACACCCTTGATGGTGGGATGACCAAACTTGGGGAGCCTTGATGGTCACATGAGAGAATCATTTCTTCAGAGTTTCATTGAAATACACAAAGAAACCTAGTGCCCAGAAGCTAAGAAACATGGAATTATTTCCAGTTCGCTAAAACGCTTTTCTGTGAGTTTGAAACTCTTTTGTTGCCTAGTGATTCAGCTTTGAGATACTTGAACCAGGAAAGAAGCACAGTGTGCTCTTGTGATCTGAAGTGCTTTTCTGCATTTTCAAAGTTCTAGCATTAACCATTGAGGAATTAAACTAACAGGCGTTTTCAGTGAAATTCGCCTAATCAGGGTAAACATCCAATAGGCTCTAAACAAAAAACCCTTGATGGTGCGATGACCAAATTTGGGGAGCCATGAGGGGCACAAGAGAGAATCATTTTTCAGAGTTTCATTGAAATACACAAAGAAACCTAGTACCCAGAAGCTAAGAAACATGGAATTATTTCCAGTTGGCTAAATCGCTTTTCTGTGAGTTTGAAACTCTTTTGCTACCTAGTGATTCAGCTTTGAGATACTTGAACCAGGACAGAAGCACAGTGTTCTCTTGTGATCTGAAGTGCTTTTCTGCATTTTCAAAGTTCTAGCATTAACCATTGAGGAATTAAACTAACAGGCGTTTTCAGTGAAATTCGCCTAATCAGGGTAAATATCCAATAGGCTCTAAACAAAAAAACCGTGATGGTGGATTGACCATAATTTGGGGAGCCATGAGGGGCACAAGAGAGAATCATTTTGTCAGAGTTTCATTGAAATACACAAAGAAACCTAGTTCCCAGAAGCTAAGAAACATGGAATTATTTCCAGTTGGCTAAATCGCTTTTCTGTGAGTTTGAAACTCTTTTGCTACCTAGAGCTTCAGCTTTGAGATACTTGAACCAGGAGAGAAGCACAGTGTGCTCTTGTGAACTGAAGTGCTTTTTGCATTTTTAAAGTTCTAGCATTAACCATTTAAGGAATTAAACTCACAGGCGTTTTCAGGCATTGTCGCCTAATCAGGGTAAACATCCAATAGATCTAAACAAAAAACCCGTGATGGTGGGATGACCAAACTTGGGGAGCCTGAGGGGCACAAGATAGAATCATTTTGTCAGAGTTTCATTGAAATACACAAAGAAACCTAGTGCCCAGAAGCTAAGAAACATGGAATTATTTCCAGTTCTGGCTAAAACGCTTTTCTGTGAGTTTGAAACTCTTTTGCTACCTAGTGATTCAGCTTTGAGATACTTGAACCAGGACAGAAGCACAGTGTGCTTTTGTGATCTGAAGTGCTTTTCTGCATTTTCAAAGTTCTAGCATTAACCATTGAGGAATTAAACTACAGGCGTTTTCAGTGAAATTCGCCTAATCAGGGTAAACATCCAATAGGCTCTAAACAAAAAAAAAACCGTGATGGTGGATTGACCACATTTGGGGAGCCATGAGGGGCACAAGAGAGAATCATTTTGTCAGAGTTTCATTGAAATACAAAAAGAAACCTAGTACCCAGAAGCTAAGAAACATGGAATTATTTCCTGTTGGCTAAATCGCTTTTCTGTGAGTTTGAAACTCTTTTGCTACCTAGTGATTCAGCTTTGAGATACTTGAACCAGGAGAGAAGCACAGTGTGCTCTTGTGATCTGAAGTGCTTTTCTGCATTTTTAAAGTTCTAGCATTAACCATTTAGGAATTAAACTAACAGGCGTTTTCAGTGATTTTCGCCTAATCATGGTAAACATCCAATAGATTGTAAACAAAACACCCTTGATGGTGGATGACCAAACTTGGGGAGCCATGATGGTCACATGAGAGAATCATTTCTTCAGAATTTCATTGAAATAACACAAAGAAACCTAGTGCCCACAAGCTAAGAAACATGGAATTATTTCCAGTTCGCTAAATCGCTTTTCTGTGAGTTTGAAACTCTTTTGTTGCCTAGTGATTCAGCTTTGAGATACTTGAACCAGGAAAGAAGCACAGTGTGCTCTTGTGATCTGAAGTTGCTTTTCTGCATTTTCAAAGTTCTAACATTAACCATTGAGGAATTAAACTAACAGGCGTTTTCAGTGAAATTCGCCTAATCAGGGTAAACATCCAATAGGCTCTAAACAAAAAACCCGTGATGTTGCGATGACCAAATTTGGGGAGCCATGAGGGGCACAAGAGAGAATCATTTTGTCAGAGTTTCATTGAAATACACAAAGAAACCTAGTACCCAGAAGCTAAGAAACATGGAATTATTTTCAGTTGGCTAAATCGCTTTTCTGTGAGTTTGAAACTCTTTTGCTACCTAGTGATTCAGCTTTGAGATACTTGAACCAAAAAAGAAGCACAGTGTTCTCTTGTGATCTGAAGTGCTTTTCTGCATTTTCAAAGTTCTAGCATTAACCATTGAGGAATTAAAACTAACAGGCGTTTTCAGTGAAATTCGCCTAATCAGGGTAAACATCCAATAGGATCTAAACAAAAAACCCGTGATGGTGCGATTGACCATAATTTGTGGAGCCATGAGGGGCACAAGAGAGAATCATTTTGTCAGAGTTTCATTGAAATACACAAAGAAACCTAGTACCCAGAAGCTAAGAAACATGGAATTATTTCCATTTGGCTAAATCGCTTTTCTGTGAGTTTGAAACTCTTTTGCTACCTAGTGATTCAACTTTGAGATACTTGAACCAGGACAAAAGCACAGTGTGCTCTTGTGATCTGAAGTGCTTTTCTGCATTTTTCAAAGTTCTAGCATGAACCATTGAGGAATTAAACTACAGGCGTTTTCAGTGAAATTCGCCTAATCAGGGTAAATATCCAGTAGGCTCTAAACAAAAAAAACACGATGGTGGATTGACCACATTTGGGGAGCCATGAGGGGCACAAGATAGAATCATTTTGTCAGAGTTTCATTGAAATACAAAAAGAAACCTAGTACCCACAAGCTAAGAAACATGGAATTATTTCCAGATGGCTAAAACGCTTCTCTGTGAGTTTGAAACTCTTTTGCTACCTAGTGATTCAGCTTTGAGATACTTGAACCAGGAGAGAAGCACAGTGTGCTCTTGTGAACTAAAGTGTTGTTTTGCGTTTTTAAAGTTCTAGCATTAACCATTTAAGTATTAAACTCAAAGGCGTTTTCAGGCATTTTCGCCTAATCATGGTAAACATCCAATAGACTGTAAACAAAACACCCTTGATGGTGGGATGACCAAACTTGGGGAGCCTTGATGGTCACATGAGAGAATCATTTCTTCAGAGTTTCATTGAAATACACAAAGAAACCTAGTGCCCAGAAGCTAAGAAACATGGAATTATTTCCAGTTCGCTAAAACGCTTTTCTGTGAGTTTGAAACTCTTTTGTTGCCTAGTGATTCAGCTTTGAGATACTTGAACCAGGAAAGAAGCACAGTGTGCTCTTGTGATCTGAAGTGCTTTTCTGCATTTTCAAAGTTCTAGCATTAACCATTGAGGAATTAAACTAACAGGCGTTTTCAGTGAAATTCGCCTAATCAGGGTAAACATCCAATAGGCTCTAAACAAAAAACCCGTGATGTTGCGATGACCAAATTTGGGGAGCCATGAGGGGCACAAGAGAGAATCATTTTTTCAGAGTTTCATTGAAATACACAAAGAAACCTAGTTCCCAGAAGCTAAGAAACATGGAATTATTTTCAGTTGGCTAAATCGCTTTTCTGTGAGTTTGAAACTCTTTTGCTACCTAGTGATTCAGCTTTGAGATACTAGAACCAAAAAAGAAGCACAGTGTTCTCTTGTGATCTGAAGTGCTTTTCTGCATTTTCAAAGTTCTAGCATTAACCATTGAGGAATTAAACTACAGGCGTTTTCAGTGAAATTCGCCTAATCAGGGTAAACATCCAATAGGCTCTAAACAAAAAACCCGTGATGGTGCGATGACCATATTTGGGGAGCCATGAGGGGCACATGAGAGAATCATTTTGTCAGAGTTTCATTGAAATACACAAAGAAACCTAGTACCCAGAAGCTAAGAAACATGGAATTATTTCCATTTGGCTAAATCGCTTTTCTGTGAGTTTGAAACTCTTTTGCTACCTAGTGATTCAGCTTTGAGATACTTGAACCAGTAAAGAAGCACAGCGTGCTCTTGTGATCTGAAGTGCTTTTATGCATTTTCAAAGTTCTAGCATGAACCATTGAGGAATTAAACTAACAGGCGTTTTCAGTGAAATTCGCCTAATCAGGGTAAATATCCAGTAGGCTCTAAACAAAAAAACCGTGGATGGTGCGATTGACCAATTTGGGGAGCCATGAGGGGCACAAGAGAGAATCATTTTGTCAGAGTTTCATTGAAATACAAAAAGAAACCTAGTACCCACAAGCTAAGAAACATGGAGTTATTTCTAGTTGGCTAAATCGCTTCTCAGTGAGTTTGAAACTCTTTTGCTACCTAGTGATTCAGCTTTGAGATACTTGAACCAGGACAGAAGCACAGTGTGTGCTCTTGTGAACTAAAGTGTTGTTTTGCATTTTTAAAGTTCTAGCATTAACCATTGAAGTAATTAAACTACAGGCGTTTTCAGTGAAATTCGCCTAATCAGGGTAAACATCCAATAGACTCTAAACAAAAAACCCTTGATGGTGGGATGTCCAAACTTTGGGGAGCCTTGATGGCACATGAGAGAATCATTTCTGTCAGAGTTTCATTGAAATACACAAAGAAACCTAGTGCCCAGAAGCTAAGAAACATGGAATTATTTCCAGTTCGCTAAAACGCTTTTCTGTGAGTTTGAAACTCTTTTGTACCTAGTGATTCAGCTTTGAGATACTTGAACCAGGAAAGAAGCACAGTGTGCTCTTGTGATCTGAAGTGCTTTTCTGCATTTTCAAAGTTCTAGCATTAACCATTGAGGAATTAAACTAACAGGCGTTTTCAGTGAAATTCGCCTAATCAGGGTAAACATCCAATAGGCTCTAAACAAAAAAACCCGTGATGGTTGATTGACCAAATTTGGGGAGCCATGAGGGGCACAAGATAGAATCATTTTGTCAGAGTTTCATTGAAATACACAAAGAAACCTAGTTCCCAGAAGCTAAGAAACATGGAATTATTTTCAGTTGGCTAAATCGCTTTTCTGTGAGTTTGAAACTCTTTTGCTACCTAGTGATTCAGCTTTGAGATACTAGAACCAAAAAGAAGCACAGTGTTCTCTTGTGATCTGAAGTGCTTTTCTGCATTTTCAAAGTTCTAGCATTAACCATTGAGGAATTAAACTAACAGGCGTTTTCAGTGAAATTCGCCTAATCAGGGTAAACATCCAATAGGCTCTAAACAAAAAAACCCGTGATGGTGCGATGACCATATTTGGGGAGCCATGAGGGGCACAAGAGAGAATCATTTTTTGTCAGAGTTTCATTGAAATACACAAAGAAACCTAGTACCCAGAAGCTAAGAAACATGGAATTATTTCCATTTGGCTAAATCGCTTTTCTGTGTGAGTTTGAAACTCTTTTGCTACCTAGTGATTCAGCTTTGAGATACTTGAACCAGGACAGAAGCACAGTGTGCTCTTGTGATCTGAAGTGCTTTTCTGCATTTTCAAAGTTCTAGCATGAACCATTGAGGAATTAAACTACAGGCGTTTTCAGTGAAATTCGCCTAATCAGGGTAAATATCCAATAGGCTCTAAACAAAAAAACCCGATGGTGGATTGACCAAATTTGGGAGAGCCATGAGGGGCACAAGATAGAATCATTTTGTCAGAGTTTCATTGAAATACACAAAGAAACCTAGTACCCACAAGCTAAGAAACATGGAATTATTTCCAGATGGCTAAAACGCTTTTCTGTGAGTTTGAAACTCTTTTGCTTACCTAGTGATTCAGCTTTGAGATACTTGAACCAGGACAGAAGCACAGTGTGCTCTTGTGAACTGAAGTGCTTTTTGCATTTTTAAAGTTCTAGCATTAACCATTGAGGAATTTAAACTAACAAGGCGTTTTCAGTGAATTTCGCCTAATCAGGGTAAACATCCAATAGACTGTAAACAAAAAACCCTTGATGGTGGGATGACCAAATTTGGGGAGCCTTGAGGGTCACAAGAGAGAATCATTTTGTCAGAGTTTCATTGAAATACACAAAGAAACCTAGTACCCAGAAGCTAAGAAACATGGAATTATTTCCAGTTGGCTAAAACGCTTTTCTGTGAGTTTGAAACTCTTTTGCTACCTAGTGATTCAGCTTTGAGATACTTGAACCAGGAAAGAAGCACAGTGTGCTCTTGTGATCTGAAGTGCTTTTCTGCATTTTCAAAGTTCTAGCATTAACCATTGAGGAATTAAACTAACAGGCGTTTTCAGTGAAATTCGCCTAATCAGGGTAAACATCCAATAGGCTCTAAACAAAAAAACCCGTGATGGTTGCGATGACCAAATTTGGGGAGCCATGAGGGGCACAAGAGAGAATCATTTTGTCATAGTTTCATTGAAATACACAAAGAAACCTAGTTCCCAGAAGCTAAGAAACATGGAATTATTTTCAGTTGGCTAAATCGCTTTTCTGTGAGTTTGAAACTCTTTTGCTACCTAGTGATTCAGCTTTGAGATACTAGAACCAAAAAAGAAGCACAGTGTTCTCTTGTGATCTGAAGTGCTTTTCTGCATTTTCAAAGTTCTAGCATTAACCATTGAGGAATTAAACTAACAGGCGTTTTCAGTGAAATTCGCCTAATCAGGGTAAACATCCAATAGGCTCTAAACAAAAAACCCGTGATGGTGCGATGACCATATTTGGGGAGCCATGAGGGGCACAAGAGAGAATCATTTTGTCAGAGTTTCATTGAAATACACAAAGAAACCTAGTACCCAGAAGCTAAGAAACATGGAATTATTTCCATTTGGCTAAATCGCTTTTCTGTGAGTTTGAAACTCTTTTGCTACCTAGTGATTCAGCTTTGAGATACTTGAACCAGGACAGAAGCACAGCGTGCTCTTGTGATCTGAAGTGCTTTTCTGCATTTTCAAAGTTCTAGCATTAACCATTGAGGAATTAAACTACAGGCGTTTTCAGTGAAGTTCGCCTAATCAGGGTAAATATCCAGTAGGCTCTAAACAAAAAAACCGCGATGGTGGATTGACCACATTTGGGGAGCCATGAGGGGCACAAGATAGAATCATTTTGTCAGAGTTTCATTCAAATACAAAAAGAAACCTAGTACCCACAAGCTAAGAAACATGGAGTTATTTCCAGATGGCTAAAACGCTTCTCTGTGAGTTTGAAACTCTTTTGCTACCTAGTGATTCAGCTTTGAGATACTTGAAACAGGAGAGAAGCACAGTGTGCTCTTGTGAACTATAAGTGTTGTTTTGCGTTTTTAAAGTTCTAGCATTAACCATTTAAGTATTAAACTCAAAGGCGTTTTCAGGCATTTTCGCCTAATCAGGGTAAACATCCAATAGACTGTAAACAAAACACCCTTGATGGTGGGATGACCAAACTTGGGGAGCCTTGATGGTCACATGAGAGAATCATTTCTTCAGAGTTTCATTGAAATACACAAAGAAACCTAGTGCCCAGAAGCTAAGAAACATGGAATTATTTCCAGTTCGCTAAAACGCTTTTCTGTGAGTTTGAAACTCTTTTGTTGCCTAGTGATTCAGCTTTGAGATACTTGAACCAGGAAAAGCACATTGTGCTCTTGTGATCTGAAGTGCTTTTCTGCATTTTCAAAGTTTCTAGCATTAACCATTGAGGAATTAAACTACAGGCGTTTTCAGTGAAATTCGCCTAATCAGGGTAAACATCCAATAGGCTCTAAACAAAAAAACCCGTGATGGTGAGATGACCACATTTGGGGAGCCATGAGGGGCACAAGAGAGAATCATTTTGTCAGAGTTTCATTGAAATACACAAAGAAACCTAGTACCCAGAAGCTAAGAAACATGGAATTATTTCCATTTGGCTAAATCGCTTTTCTGTGAGTTTGAAACTCTTTTGCTACCTAGTGATTCAGCTTTGAGATACTTGAACCAGGACAGAAGCACAGAGTGCTCTTGTGAAATGAAGTGCTTTTCTGCATTTTCAAAGTTCTAACTTTAACCATTGAGGAATTAAACTACAGGCGTTTTCAGTGAAATTCGCCTAAGCAGGGTAAACATCCAATAGGCTCTAAACAAAAAACCCGTGATGGTGCGATGACCAAATTTGGGGAGCCATGAGGGGCACAAGAGAGAATCATTTTGTCAGAGTTTCATTGAAATACACAAAGAAACCTAGTTCCCAGAAGCTAAGAAACATGGAATTATTTTCAGTTGGCTAAATCGCTTTTCTGTGAGTTTGAAACTCTTTTGCTACCTAGTGATTCAGCTTTGAGATACTTGAACAAAAAAGAAGCACAGTGTTCTCTTGTGATCTGAAGTGCTTTTCTGCATTTTCAAAGTTCTAGCATTTAACCAATGAGGAATTAAACTAACAGGCGTTTTCAGTGAAATTCGCCTAATCAGGTAAACATCCATAGGCTCTAAACAAAAAACCCGTGATGGTGCATGACCAAATTTGGGGAGCCATGAGGGGCACAAGAGAGAATCATTTTGTCAGAGTTTCATTGAAATACACAAAGAAACCTAGTTACCAGAAGCTAAGAAACATGGAATTATTTTCAGTTGGCTAAAATCTATTTGCTTTTCTGTGAGTTTGAAAACTCTTTTGTTACCTAGTGATTCAGCTTTGAGATACTTGAACCAGGAAAGAAGCACAGTGTGCTCTTGTGATCTGAAGTGCTTTTCTGCATTTTCAAAGTTCTAGCATTAACCATTGAGGAATTAAACTAACAGGCGTTTTCAGTGAAATTCGCCTAATCAGGGTAAACATCCAATAGGCTCTAAAAAAAAAACCCTGTGATGGTGGATTGACCAAATTTGGGGAGCCATGAGGGGCACAAGAGAGAATCATTTTCTCAGAGTTTCATTGAAATACACAAAGAAACTTAGTACCCAGAAGCTAAGAAACATGGAATTATTTCCATTTGGCTAAATCGCTTTTCTGTGAGTTTGAAACTCTTTTGCTACCTAGTGATTCAACTTTGAGATACTTCAACCAGGACAAAAGCACAGTGCGCTCTTGTAATCTGAAATGCTTTTCTGCATTTTCAAAATTCTAGCATTAACCATTGACGAATTTAACTACAGGCGTTTTCAGTGAAATTCGCCTAATCAGGGGAAACATACAATAGGCTCTAAACAAAAAACCCTCGTGATGGTCGATTGACCAAATTTGGGGAGCCATGAGGTGCACAAGAGAGAATCCTTTTGTCAGAGTTTCATTGAAATACAAAAAGAAACCTAGTACCCACAAGCTAAGAAACATGGAATTATTTCCAGTTGGCTAATTATTTTCCATGGGAATTTTTTCTGTGAGTTTGAAACTCTTTTGCTACCTAGTGATTCAGCTTTGAGATACTTGAACCAGGAGAGAAGCACAGTGTGCTCTTGTGAACTAAAGTGTTTTTCTGCGTTTTTAAAGTTCTAGCATTAACTTTTTAAGAATTAAACTCACAGGCGTTTTCAGGCATTTTCGCCTAATCAGGGTAAACATCCAATAGACTGTAAACAAAACACCCTAGATGGTGGGATGACCAAACTTGGGGAGCCTGGAGGGGCACATGAGAGAATCAATTCTTCAGAGTTTCATTGAAATACACAAAGAAACCTAGTTGCCCAGATGCTAAGAAACATGGAATTATTCCAGTTCGCTAAAACGCTTTTCTGTGAGTTTGAAACTCTTTTGTACCTAGTGATTCAGCTTTGAGATACTTGAACCAGGAAAGAAGCACAGTGTGCTCTTGTGATCTGAAAGTGCTTTTCTGCATTTTCAAAGTTCTAGCATTAACCATTGATTAAGGAATTAAACTAACAGGCGTTTTCAGTGAAATTCGCCTAATCAGGGTAAACATCCAATAGGCTCTAAACAAAAAACCCTTGATGGTGAGATGACCAAATTTGGGGAGCCATGAGGGACACAAGAGAGAATCATTTTGTCAGAGTTTCATTGAAATACACAAAGAAACCTAGTACCCAGAAGCTAAGAAACTTGGAATTATTTCCAGTTGGCTAAATCGCTTTTCTGTGAGTTTGAAAACTCTTTTGCTACCTAGAGATTCAGCTTTGAGATACTTGAACCAGGAGAGAAGCACAGTGTGCTCTTGTGAACTAAAGTGTTTTTCTGCGTTTTCAAAGTTCTAGCTTTAACCATTTAAGAATTAAACTCACAGGCGTTTTCAGGAAATTTCGCCTAATCAGGGTAAACATCCAATAGGCTGCTAACAAAACACCCATGATGGTGGATGACCAAACTTGGTGAGCCTTGAGGGGCACATGAGAGAATCATTTTGTCAGAGTTTCATTGAAAATACACAAAGAAACCTAGTGCCCAGAAGCTAAGAAACATGGAATTATTTCCAGTTCTAAAACGCTTTTCTGTGAGTTTGAAACTTTTTGCTACCTAGTGATTCAGCTTTGAGATACTTGAACCAGGAGAGAAGCACTGTGTGCTCTTGTGATCTGAAGTGCTTTTCTGCATTTTCAAAGTTCTAGCATTAACCATTGAGGAAGTTAAACTACAGGCGTTTTCAGTGTAATTCGCCTAATCAGGGTAAACATCCAATAGGCTCTAAACAAAAAACCCGTGATGGTGGATTGACCAAATTTGGGGAGCCTTGAGGGGCACAAGAGAGAATCATTTTGTCAGAGTTTCATTGAAATACACAAAGAAACCTAGTTCCCAGAAGCTAAGAAACATGGAATTATTTCCAGTTGGCTAAATCGCTTTTCTGTGAGTTTGAAACTCTTTTGCTACCTAGTGATTCAGCTTTGAGATACTTGAACCAGGAAAGAAGCACAGTGTGCTCTTGTGATCTGAAGTGCTTTTCTGCATTTTCAAAGTTCTAGCATTAACCATTGAGGAATTAAACTAACAGGCGTTTTCAGTGAAATTCGCCTAAGCAGGGTAAACATCCAATAGGCTCTAAACAAAAAACCCGTGATGGTGGATTGACCAAATTTGGGAGCCATGAGGGGCACAAGAGAGAATCATTTTGTCAGAGTTTCATTGAAATACACAAAGAAACCTAGTACCCAGAAGCTAAGAAACATGGAATTATTTCCAGTTGGCTAAATCGCTTTTCTGTGAGTTTGAAACTCTTTTCCTACCTAGTGATTCAGCTTTGAGATACTTGAACCAGGACAGAAGCACAATGTGCTTTTGTGATATGAAGTGCTTTTCTGCATTTTCAAAGTTCTAGCATTACCATTGAGGAATTAAACTCACAGGCGTTTTCAGTGAAATTCGCCTAATCAGGGTAAACATCCAATAGGCTCTAAACAAAAAACCCGTGATGGTGGGATGACCAAATTTGGGGAGCCATGAGGGCACAAGAGAGAATCATTTTTCAGAGTTTCATGGAAATACACAAAGAAACCTAGTTGCCCAGAAGCTAAGAAACATGGAATTATTTCCAGTTGGCAAAATCGCTTTTATGTGAGTTTGAAACTCTTTTCCTACCTAGTGATTCAGCTTTGAGATACTTGAACCAGGACAGAAGCACAGTGTGCTCTTGTGAACTAAAGTGTTTTTCTGCGTTTTTAAAGTTCTAGCATTAACCATTTAAGATTAAACTCACAGGCGTTTTCAGGCATTTTCGCCTAATCAGGGTAAACATCCATTAGACTGTAAACAAAACACCCTTGATGGTGGGATGACCTAACTTGGGGAGCCTGTGAGGGGCACATGAGATAATCATTTTTCAGAGTTTCATTGAAATACACAAAGAAACCTAGTACCCAGAAGCTAAGAAACATGGAATTATTTTCCATTTGGCTAAATCGCTTTTCTGTGAGTTTGAAACTCTTTTGCTACCTAGTGATTCAGCTTTGAGATACTTGAACCAGGACAGAAGCACAGTGTGCTCTTGTGATCTGAAGTGCTTTTCTGCATTTTTCAAAGTTCTAGCATTAACCATTGAGGAATTAAACTAACAGGCGTTTTCAGTGAAATTCGCCTAATCAGGGTAAACATCCAATAGGCTCTAAACAAAAAACCCGTGATGGTCAGATGACCAAATTTGGGCAGCCATGAGGGGCACAAGAGAGAATCATTTTGTCAGAGTTTCATTGAAATACACAAAGAAACCTAATACCCACAAGCTAAGAAACATGGAATTATTTCTAGTTGGCTAAATCGCTTTTCTGTGAGTTTGAAACTCTTTTGCTACCTAGTGATTCAGCTTTGAGATACTTGAACCAGGACAGAAGCACAGTGTGCTCTTGTGAAATGAAGTGCTTTTCTGCATTTTCAAAGTTCTAACTTTAACCATTGAGGAATTAAACTACAGGCGTTTTCAGTGAAATTCGCCTAATCAGGGTAAACATCCAATAGGCTCTAAACAAAAAACCCGTGATGGTGGATTGACCAAATTTGGGGAGCCATGAGGGGCACAGGAGAGAATCATTTTGTCAGAGTTTCATGAAATACACAAAGAAAACCTAGTACCCAGAAGCTACGAAACATGGAATTATTTCCAGTTGGCTAAAACGCTTTTCTGTGAGTTTGAAACTCTTTTGCTACCTAGTGATTCAGCTTTGAGATACTTGAACCAGGACAGAAGCACAGTGTGCTCTTGTGATCTGAAGTGCTTTTCTGCATTTTCAAAGTTCTAGCATTAACCATTGAGGAATTAAACTAACAGGCGTTTTCAGTGAAAATTCGCCTAATCAGGGTAAACATCCAATAGGCTCTAAACAAAAAACCCGGTGATGGTCAGATGACCAAATTTGGGGAGCCATGAGGGACACAAGAGAGAATCATTTTGTCAGAGTTTCATTGAAATACACAAAGAAACCTAGTACCCAGAAGCTAAGAAACATGGAATTATTTCCATTTGGCTAAATCGCTTTTCTGTGAGTTTGAAACTCTTTTGTTACCTAGTGATTCAGCTTTGAGATACTTGAACCAGGACAGAAGCACAGTGTGCTCTTGTGAAATGAAGTGCTTTTCTGCATTTTCAAAGTTCTAAACTTTAACCATTGAGGAATTAAACTACAGGCGTTTTCAGTGAAATTCGCCTAATCAGGGTAAACATCCAATAGGCTCTAAACAAAAAACCCGTGATGGTGGAATGATGGACCAAATTTGGGGAGCCATGAGGGGCACAAGAGAGAATCATTTTGTCAGAGTTTCATTGAAATACACAAAGAAACCTAGTTCCCAGAAGCTAAGAAACATGGAATTATTTCAGTTGGCTAAATCGCTTTTCTGTGAGTTTGAAACTCTTTTGCTACCTTAGTGATTCAGCTTTGAGATACTTGAACCAGGACAAAAGCAAGCACAGTGTGCTCTTGTGATCTGAAGTGCTTTTTCTGCATTTTCAAAGTTCTAGCATTAACCATTGAGGAATTAAACTACAGGCGTTTTCAGTGAAATTCGCCTAATCAGGGTAAACATCCAATAGGCTCTAAACAAAAACCCGTGATGGTGGATGACCAAATTTGGGGAGCCATGAGGGGCACAAGAGAGAATCATTTTGTCAGTGAGTTTCATTGAAATACACAAAGAAACCTAGTTACCAGAAGCTAAGAAACATGGAATTATTTCAGTTGGCTTAAATCGCTTTTCTGTGAGTTTGAAACTCTTTTGTTACCTAGTGATTCAGCTTTGAGATACTTGAACCAGGAAAGAAGCACAGTGTGCTCTTCTGTGATCTGAAGTGCTTTTCTGCATTTTCAAAGTTCTAGCATTAACCATTGAGGAATTAAACTAACAGGCGTTTTCAGTGAAATTCGCCTAATCAGGGTAAACATCCAATAGGCTCTAAACAAAAAACCCGTGATGGTGGAGATTGGACCAAATTTGGGAGCCATGAGGGACACAAGAGAGAATCATTTTTTCAGAGTTTCATGAAATACAACAAAGAAACCTAGTACCCACAAGCTAAGAAACATGGAATTATTTCCATGTTGGCTAAATCGCTTTTCTGTGAGTTTGAAACTCTTTTGCTACCTAGTGATTCAGCTTTGAGATACTTCAACCAGGAAAAAGCACAGTGCGCTCTTGTGAATCTGAAGTGCTTTTCTGCATTTTCAAAGTTCTAGTATTAAACCATTGACGAATTTAACTACAGGCGTTTTCAGTGAAATTCGCCTAATCAGGGGGAAAACATACAATAGGCTCTAAACAAAAAACCCGTGATGGTGGGATGACCAAATTTGGGGAGCCATGAGGTGCACAAGAGGAGAATCCTTTTGTCAGAGTTTCATGGAAATACAAAAAGAAAACCTAGTACCCACAAGCTAAGAACTACATGGAATTATTTCCAGTTGGCTAATTATTTCCATGGAATTATTTTCTGTGAGTTTGAAACTCTTTTGCTACCTAGTGATTCAGCTTTCAGATACTTGAACCAGGAGAGAAGCACAGTGTGCTCTTGTGAACTAAAGTGTTTTTCTGCGTTTTTCAAAGTTCTAGCATTAACTTTGAAGAATTAAACTCACAGGGCGTTTTCAGTGCAAATTCGCCTAATCAGGGTAAACATCCAATAGGACTGTAAACAAAACACCCTAGATGGTGGGATGACCAAACTTGGGGAGCCTGGAGGGGCACATGAGAGAATCATTTCTTCAGAGTTTCATTGAAATACACA
>JAKELJ010000050.1:46930-63722 GCA_025594165.1 Tamias sibiricus
AAACGCCTGTAGTTTAATTCCTCAATGGTTAGTCTGCTAAGAACTTGGAAATGCAGAAAAGCACTTCAATCACAAGAGCACATTGTGCTTCTCCTGGTTCAAGTATCTCAAGCGAATCACTAGGTACAAAAGAGTTTCAAACTCACAGAAAAGCGTTTTAGCGAACTGGAAATTATTCCATGTTTTTAGCTTCTGTGCACTAGTTTCTTTTGTATTTCAATGAAACTCTGAAAAAATGATTCTCTCATGTGCCCCTCAAGGCTCCCCAATTTTGGTCCATCCCACCAACAAGGGAGTTTTTGTTTGATAAAGGGGGGGGGGGGGGGGGGGGGGGGGGGGGGGGGGGGGGGATATATAGGGGGGGGGGGGGGGGGGGGGGGGGGGGGGGAGGGGGGGGGGGGCCCACCCAGTCTATTGATGTTTACCCTATTAGGCAAAATGCCTAAAAACGCCTTGTGATTTAATTCTAAATGGTTAATGCTAAACTTTAAAAACGCAGACAACACTTTAGTTCACAAGAGCACACTGTGCTTCTCTCCTGGTTCAAGTATCTTCTCAAAGCCTGAATCACTAGGTACAAAAGAGTTTTCAAACTCACAAGAAAAGCTTTTAGTCCAAACTGGAAATAATTCCATGTTCTTAGCTTGTGGCGGTACTAGGTTTCTTTGTGTATTTCAATGATTCTCTGACAAAATGATTCTCTCTTCTGCCCCTCATGGCATCCCCTAATGATGGTCAATCCCACCATCTCCGGGTTCTTTTGTTTAGAGCCTATTGGATGTTAACCCTGATTTAGGCGAATTTCACTGAAAAACGCCTGTAGTTTTTTAATTCTCATGGTTTAAGGCTTAGACTTTGACATTGCAGAAAAGCACTTCAGAATCACAAGAGCTCACTGTGCTTTTGTCCTGGTTAAGTATCTCAAAGCTGAATTACTAGGTTGGAAAAGAGTTTTAAACTCACAGAATAGGTTTTAGCCATCGGGATAATTTCCATGTTTCTTTGCTTCTGGGTACTAGGTTTCCTTGTGTAATTCAATGAACTCTTGAACCAAAATGATTCTATCCTGTGCCCACCATGGCTCCCCAAATTGGTCAACCCACCATACGGGTTCTTTGTTTAGAGACGATAGGATTGCTTTACCCTGATTAGGAGGCGAATTTCACTGAAAACGCCTGTTGTTTTAATTCCTCATATGGTTAAATGCTAGAACTTTGGAAATGCAAAATAAACTCTTCTGATAACAAGAGCACCACTGTGCGCTCTGATCCTGGTTCAAGTATTCTCTATGCTGAATCACTAGGTAACAAAAGAGTTTTCAAACTCACAGATAAAGCGGTTTTAGAGAACTGGAAATAATTTTCCATGTTTTCTTAGCTTCTGGGCACTTGGTATTCATTGTGTATGTTTCAATGAAAACTCTGATAAAAAATGATTCTCACATTTGCCCCCTCAAGACTCCCCAAGTTTGATGCATCATCCCACCATCAAGGGTGTTTTGTTTACCTGGTCTTATTGGAATGTTTATACCCTGAATAGGGGCGGAAAATGCATGAAAAACACCTGTGGAATTTAATTACTTAAATGGTTATTGCAAGAACTTTAAAAAACGCCAGGAACAACACTTTTGTTTTACATGGCACACTGTGCGTCTATCCTGCGTTTCAAGTTAATTCTCAAAGCCTGGAATCCCTAGGTTGCTAAAAGAGATTCAAAACGCACAAGAAAAAGCGTTTTAGCCACCTGGAAATAATTCCCATGTTCTCTTAGGCATGGTGGGTACTAGGATTCTTTTGTTGTATTTCAATGAAACTGTGAACAAAATGGATTTCTCTGTCTTGTGCCCCGTCAAGGCTTCCCCAAATGTGGTCAATCCACCATCATCACGTGGTTTTTGTTTTAGCAAGCCTATTGGATGTTTACCCTGATTAGGACGAATTTCCACTGAAAACGCCTGTAGTTTTATTCCTCAATGGTTAATGCTTGAACTTTGGAAATGCAGAAAAGCAACATTCAGATCACCAAGAGCACACTGTGCTTCTGGTCCGCTGGTTTCAAGTATGCATCAAAGTCCTGATCTCACTAGGTAACATAAAAGTGAGTTTCACACTCACTAGAAAAGCCGTTTTAGCGAACTGGAAAATTATTTCCAAGTTTGTTAGCTTACTGGGCACTATGTTTCTGTCGTGTATTTTCCATGAAACTATGAAAAAAATGAATTCACCTCTTGTGCCCCTCAAGGCTCCCCAAGTTTGGTCATACCACCATCCAGGGTGTTTTGTTTACAAGTCTATTGGATGGTTTTACCCCTGATATAGATGACGAAAATGGCCTGAAAAAGCCTGTGGATTTATATTCTTAATGGATTAATGCTAGAGACTTTAAAAACGCAGAATCAACACTTTTAGTTTACAAGAGGCACACTGTGTGCTTACAGACCTGGATCAAGTATCTCAAAGCTGTATTCTACTAGGTAGCAAAAGAGATTCACATCTCACAAAAAGCGTTTATGAGCCAACTAGAAATTATTCCATGTTTCTTATGCTTTTTGGGGGTGGGTGGGGTACTTAGGTATCATTTGTGTATTTCAAATGAAACTCTGACAAAATGGATTCTCTCTTGTGCCCCTCATGGCTCCACATATGATGGTCAATCCCAACCATCACGGTTTTTTGTTTAGAGCCTAATGTATTGTTGTAACCCTGATCTAGGCGGAATTTCTCGTGAAAACGCTTGTAGTTATAAGAAAATCATCAATGGATAATGCTAGCCCTTTGAAAATGCAGAAAAGCACTTCAGGATCACAAGAGCACAACTGTGCTATTGTGTCCTGGTTCAAGTATCACAAAGCTGTAATTACTAGGTAGGAGGGAAAGAGAGTTTTTACACTCACAGAAAAGCGTTTTAGCCAAAGGGGAAATATTTTCCATGTTTTCTTAGTCCTTCATGAGGTACTAGGTTACCTTGTGTATTGCAATGACAACTCTGACAAAATTGATTTCTATCCTGTTGCCCACCATTGGCTCCCCAAAATTTGGTTCAATCCACCATCACGGGTTCTTTGTTATAGAGCCTATAGGAATGCATTACCCTGAATTAGGCGAATTTCACGTGAAAACGCCTGTAGTTAAAGAATTCCTCCAATTGGTTTAATGCTAGAACTTTGGATAATGCAGAAATGCACTTCAGATCACAAGAGCAACATGGTTGTTCATGAGTCCTTGTTCAACGTATCTCAAAGCAGAATCCACTTAGGGGTAACTAAAGTAGTTTCAACCTCACAGAAAAGCCGGTTTTTAGCGAACTGGGAGAAATTAATCAAGTTTTTTACTTCTGGGCACTAGAATGTCTTTGTGTATATTCAATGAAATCTCTGAAAAAAATGATTCTCTCATGTGCCCCCTCAAGGCACTCCCAAGCTTTGGTCATGCCCACCATCAAGGGTGTTTTTGTTTACAGGCGATTGTATGATTACCCCAGATTAGCCGAAAATGCCTGAAAACGCCTGTGAGTTTAATTCTTAAATGGTTAATGCTAGAACTTTAAAAACGCAGAACAACACTTTAGTTCCACTAAGAGCACACCTGTGCTGTCTGTACTGGTTCAATTATCTCAATAGCTTGAATCACTAGGTAGCATAAGAGTTTCAAACTCACAGAAAAGCGTTTTAGCCATACAGGGAAATCATTCCATGGTTTCTATTAGCTTGTGGGTACTAGGTTTCTTTGTGTATTTCCAATGAAACTCTGACAAAATGATTACTATCTTTGAGCCCCTCATGGTCATACCCCATATGTGGTCAATCCCACCATCACGGGGGTTTTTTTGTTTTTTATAGGAGCCTAATGGATGGTTTACCGTGATTAGGAGCGAATTTCACTGACAAACGCTTGTAGTTTTTAAATCCTCAATGGTTAATGCAAGACCTGTTGAAAATGCAGCAAAAGCACTTCAGATCACAAGAGCACACTGTGCTTTTGTTTGTCTCTGGTTCAAGTATCACACAGCCTGGATTACTAGGTAGGAAAAGAGTTTTAAAACTCACAGACAAGAAGCGTTTTAGGCCACACGGGATATATTTCCCAAGTTTCTTAGCTTCCAGGTTACTAGGATTCCTTGAGTGTTTTTCAGATAGAAACTACTGACAAAAATGATTCTCATCCTGTAGCCCCTCATGGCTCCCCAAATGTGGTCAATTCCACACAACACGGTGCTTTTTTGATAGAAAGCCTTTTAGAAGTTTACCCTGATATAGGGACGAAATATTTTCACTGAAAAACGCATGTTTGTTTTAATTCCTCAATGGTTAAAGCTAGACCTTAGAATAATGCTGAAAAGGACACTTTCAGATCACAAGAGCACACAGTGCTTTTGTCCTGGTATCATGTATCTCAAAGCTGAATTACTAGGTAGGAAAAAGATGGTTTTTAAACTCACAGAAAAGAGTTTTATAGCCAAGGGGAATTATTTCCTTGTTTCTTAGCTTCCTGGGTACTAAGGATTCCTTGTGTATTATCAATGATAACTCTGACCAAAATGATTCCTCGTCATGTTGCCCTCAAGGTCACCCCAAGTTTGGTCAATCCAACCAACTAAGGGTGTTTTGTTATACAGTCTATTGGATGGTTACCCTGATTAGGCGAAACTGCCTGAAAACGCCTGTGAATTTAATGCTTAAATGGTTAATGCTATAAAACTTATCAAAAAACGCAGAACAACACTTTAGTTAACAAGAGCACCACTGTGCTTACTGTACTGGGTATCCAAGTAATCTCAATAGCTGAATCACTAGGTTAAGCAATAATGGAAGAAGTCAGAACTCCACAGAAAAGCGGTTCTCGCCTAACTATAAATAATTCCAATGTTATGCTTTAGCTAGGGTGTGAGTACTCAGGTTTTCTATTGTGTTAATTACAATGAAACTCTGACAAAATGAATCACATCTATTGTGCCCCTCATTGGACTCCCCAAATGTGGTCAATCCACAATCAACGGGGTTTTATTGTTTTAGAGCCTATTGGAGTGTGTACCCTGAATTCAAAGGCGAATTTCATCACTTGAAAACGCTAGTAGTTTAAAATTCCTCAATGGTTATAATGCTAGACGACCTTTTGAAAAATGCAGAAAAGCACTTCAGATCACAAGAGCACACTGTGCTTTTGTCCTGGTTCAAGTATCTTCAAAGCTGAATTTCTAGGTAGGAAAAAGAGTTTTAAAACACACAGAAAAGCGTTTTAGCCAACGGGAAATATTTCCATGTTTCTATAGCTTCTGGGTACGAGGTTTCATCCTTGTGGTATTTCAATGAAACTACTCTGACAAAAATGATTCTCTCCTGTGCCACCATGGCTCCCCCGAAATTTGGGTCAATCCACCCTATCACACGGGTTCTTTGTTTAGAGCCCTATATTGGATGCTTACCCTGATTAGGCGAATATTTCACTGAAAACGCCTGTAGTTTAATTCCTCAATGGTTAATGCTAGAACTTTGGAAATGCAGAAAACAAGCACTTCAGATCACAAGAGCTACATTGTGCTTCTGTCCTGGTTCAAGTATCTCAAAGCATGAATCACTAGGTAACAAAAGAGTTTCAAACTCACAGAAAAGCGTTTTAGCGAACTGGGAAATTATTTCCATGTTTTTAGCTTCTGGGGCACTAGGTTTCTTTGTGTTATTTCAATGAAAACTCTGAAAAAATGATTTACTCTCATGTGCCCCTCAAGGCTCCCCAAGTTTTGGTCATCCCACCATCAAGGGTGTTTTGTTTACAGTCTATTGGGATGTTTACCTGATTAGGCGAAAATGTCCTAAAAATTAGCCTGTGAGTTTAATTCTTAAATGGTTAATGCTAGAACTTTAAAAACGCAGAACAACACTTTTCAGTTCACAAGAGCACACTGTGCTTCTCTCCTGGTTCAAGTATCTCAAAGCTGAATCACGAGGTAGCAAAAGAGTTTCAACTCACAGAAAAGCGTTTTAGCCAACTGGAAATAATTCCATGTTCTCTTGCTTGTGGGTACTAGGTTTCTTTGTGTAGTTTCAATGAATCTTGACAAAATGATTCTCTCTTCTGCCCCTCATGGCTCCCCAAATGTGGTCAATCCACCAATGACACGGTTTTTTTGTTTAGAGCCATATTGGATGTTAACCCTGATTAAAGGCGAATTTCACTGAAAACGCCTGTAGTTTAATTTCCTCAATGGTTAATGCTTAGACCTTTGAAAATGCAGAAAAGCACTTCAGATCACAAGAGCGCACACTGTGCTTTTGTCCTGGTTCAAGTATCTCAAAGCTGATTTACTAGGTAGGAAAAAGAGTTTTAAACTCACAGAAAAAAGCGTTTTAAGGCCAACGGGAAATATTTCCATGTTCTTAGCTTCTGGGTACTAGGTTTCCTTGTGTATTTCAATGAAACTCTGACCAAAATGATTCTCTCCTGTGCCCACCATGGCTCCCCAAATTTGGTCAACCCACCATCACGGGTTCTTTGTTTAGAGCTATAGGATGCTTACCCTGATTTAGGCTCGAATTTCACTGAAAACGCCTGTATAGTTTAATTCCTCAATGGTTAATGCTAGAACTTTGGAAATGCAAAAAAAAACACTTCAGATCTACAAGTGCACACTGTGCTTCTGTCCTGGTTCAAGTATCTCAAAGCTGAATCACTAGGTAAACAAAAGAGTTTCAAACTCACAGAAAAAAGCGTTTTAGAGAACTGGAAATAATTCCATGTTCTATAGCTTCTGGGGCACTAGGTTTTCTTTGTGTATTTCATGAAACTCTGAAACAAAATGATTCTCACATTTGCCCCTCAAGAATCCCCAAGTTTGATCATCCCACCATCAAGGGTGTTTTGTTTACTGTCTATTGGATGTTTTACCCTGATTAGGCGAAAAGCATGCCTTGAAAAACACCATGTGTCAATTTAATTCTATAAATGGGTTAATGCTAGAACTTTAAAAACGCAGAACAACACTTTAGTTTACAAGAGGCACACTGTGCTTCTGTCCTGGTTCAAGTATCTCAAAGCTGAATCACTAGGTAGCAAAAGAGATTCAAACTCACAGAAAAGCGTTTTAGCCTCAACTGGAAATATTATTCCATGTTTCTTAGCTTGTGGGTACTAGGTTTCTTTGAAGTATTTCAATGAAAACGTGTGACAAAAATGATTCTCTCTTGTGGCCCCCATCATGGCTCCCCAAATGGTGGTCAATCCACCATCACGGGTTTTTTGTTTAGAGCCTATTGGATGTTTACCCTGATTAGGCGAATTTCACTGAAAACGCCTGTAGTTTAATTCCTCAACTGGTTAATGCTAGAACTTTGGAAATGCAGAAAAGCACTTCAGATCACAAGAGCACACTGTGCTTCTGTCCTGGTTCAAGTATCTCAAAGCTGAATCACTAGGTAACATAAGAGTTTCAAACTCACAGAAAAGCGTATTAGCGAACTGGAAATTATTCCAAGTTTTTAGCTTCTGGGCACTAGGTTTCTTTGTGTATTTCAATGAAACTCTGAAAAAATGATTCTCTCATGTGCCCCTCAAGGCTCCCCAAGTTTGGTCATCCCCACCATCAAGGGTGTTTTGTTTACAGTCTATTGGATGTTTACCCGCTGATTAGGCGAAAATGCCTGAAAACGCCTGTGAATTTAATTCTTAAATGGTTAATGCTAGAACTTTAAAAACGCAGAACAACACTTTTAGTTTACAAGAGCACACTGTGCTTCTGTCCTGGTTCAAGTATCTCAAAGCTGAATCACTAGGTAGCAAAAGAGATTCAAACTCACAGAAAAGCGTTTTAGCCAACTAGAAATAATTCCATGTTTCTTAGCTTGTGGGTACTAGGTTTCTTTGTGTATTTCAATGAAACTCTGACAAAATGATTCTCTCTTGTGCCCCTCATGGCTCCCCAAATGTGGTCAATCCACCATCACGGGTTTTTTGTTTAGAGCCTATTGGATGTTTACCCTGATTAGGCGAATTTTCACTGAAAACGCTTGTAGTTTAATTCCTCAATGGTTAATGCTAGACCTTTGAAAATGCAGAAAAGCACTTCAGATCACAAGAGCACACTGTGCTTTTGTCCTGGTTCAAGTATCTCAAAGCTGAATTACTAGGTAGGAAAAGATTTTTAAAACTCACAGAAAAGCGTTTAGCCAACGGGAAATATTTCCATGTTTCTTAGCTTCTGGGGCGTACTAGGTTTCCTTGTGTATTTCAATGAAACTCTGACAAAATGATTCTCTCCTGTGCCCACCAGGGCTCCCCAAATTTGGTCAATCCACCATCACGGGTTCTTTGTTTAGAGCCTATAGGATGCTTACCCTGATTAGGCGAATTTCACTGAAAACGCCTGTAGTTTTAATTCCTCAATGGTTAATGCTAGAACTTTGGAAATGCAGAAAAGCACTTCAGATCACAAGAGCACATTGTGCTTCTGTCCTGGTTCAAGTATCTCAAAGCTGAATCACTAGGTAACAAAAGAGTTTCAAACTCACAGAAAAGCGTTTTAGCGAACTGGAAATTATTCCATGTTTTTAGCTTCTGGGCACTAGGTTTCTTTGTGTATTTCAATGAAACTCTGAAAAAAATGATTCTCTCATGTGCCCCTCAAGGCTCCCCCAAGTTTGGTCATCCCACCATCAAGGGTGTTTTGTTTACAGTCTATTGGATGTTTATACCCTGATTAGGCGAAAATGCCTAAAAAAACGCCTGTGAGTTTAATTCTTAAATGGTTAATGCTAGAACTTTTAAAAACGCAGAACAACACTTTAGTTCACAAGAGCACACTGTGCTTCTCTCCTGGTTCAAGTATCTCAAAGCTGAATCACTAGGTAGCAAAAGAGTTTCAAACTCACAGAAAAGCGTTTTTAGCCAACTGGAAATAATTCCATGTTTCTTAGCTTGTGGGTACTAGGTTTCTTTGTGTATTTCAATGAATCTCTGACAAAATGATTCTCTCTTCTGCCCCTCATGGCTCCCCAAATGTGGTCAATCCACCATCACGGGTTTTTTGTTTAGAGCCTATTGGATGTTAACCCTGATTAGGCGAATTTCACTGAAAACGCCTGTAGTTTAATTCCTCAATGGTTAATGCAAGACCTTTGAAAATGCAGAAAAGCACTTCAGATCACAAGAGCACACTGTGCTTTTGTCCTGGTTCAAGTATCTCAAAGCTGAATTACTAGGTAGGAAAAGAGTTTTAAACTCACAGAAAAGCGTTTTAGCCAACGGGAAATATTTCCATGTTTCTTAGCTTCTGGGTACTAGGTTTCCTTGTGTATTTCAATGAAACTCTGACAAAATGATTCTCTCCTGTGCCCACCATGGCTCCCCAAATTTGGTCAATCCCACCATCACGGGTTCTTTGTTTAGAGCCTATAGGATGCTTACCCTGATTAGGCGAATTTCACTGAAAACGCCTTGTAGTTTTATTCCTCAATGGTTAATGCTAGAACTTTGGAAATGCAGAAAAGCACTTCAGATCACAAGAGCACACTGTGCTTCTGTCCTGGTTCAAGTATCTCAAAGCTGAATCACTAGGTAACACAAAAGAGTTTCAAACTCACAGAAAAAGCGTTTTTTAGCGAACTGGAAATTATTCCATGTTTTTAGCTTCTGGGCACTAGGTTTCTTTGTGTATTTCAATGAAACTCTGAAAAAAATGATTCTCATCATGTGCCCCTCAAGGCTCCCCAAGTTTGGTCATCCCACCATCAAGGGTGTTTTGTTTACAGTCTATTGGATGTTTACCCTGATTAGGCGAAAATGCCTGAAAACGCCTGTGAGTTTAATTCTTAAATGGTTAATGCTAGAACTTTAAAAACGCAGAACAACACTTTAGTTCACAAGAGCACACTGTGCTTCTGTCCTGGTTCAAGTATCTCAAAGCTGAATCACTAGGTAGCAAAAGAGTTTCAAATTCAGAGAAAAGCGTTTTAGCCAACTGGAAATAATTCCATGTTTCGTTAGCTTGTGGGTACTAGGTTTCTTTGTGTATTTCAAATGAAACTCTGACAAAATGATTCTCTCTTGTGCCCCTCATGGCTCCCCAAATGTGGTCAATCCACCATCACGGGTTTTTTGTTTAGAGCCTATTGGATGTTTACCCTGATTAGGCGAATTTCACTGAAAAACGCTTGTACTTTAATTCCTCAATGGTTAATGCTAGACCTTTGAAAATGCAGGAAAGCACTTCAGATCACAAGAGCACACTGTGCTTTTGTCCTGGTTCAAGTATCTCAAAGCTGAATTACTAGGTAGGAAAAGAGTTTTAAACTCACAGAAAAGCGTTTTAGCCAAGGGAAATATTTCCATGTTTCTTAGCTTTCTGGGTACTAGGTTTCCTTGTGTATTTCAATGAAACTCTGACAAAATGATTCTCCTCCTGTGCCCACCATGGCTCCCCCACAAATTTGGTCAATCCACCATCACGGGTTCTTTGTTTAGAGCCTATAGGATGCTTACCCTGATTAGGCGAATTTCACTGAAAACGCCTGTAGTTTAATTCCTCAATGGTTAATGCTAGAACTTTGGAAAATGCAGAAAAGCTACTTCAGATCACAAGAGCACACTGTGCTTCTGTCCTGGTTCAAGTATCTCAAAGCTGAATCACTAGGTAACAAAAGAGTTTTCAAACTCACTGAAAAGCGTTTTAGCGAACTGGAAATTATTCCATGTTTTTTAGCTTCTGGGCACTAGGTTTTCTTTGTGTATTTCAATGAAACTCTGAAAAAATGATTCTCTCATGTGCCCCTCAAGGCTCCCCAAGTTTGGTCATCCCACCATCAAGGGTGTTTTGTTTACAGTCTATTGGATGTTTACCCTGATTAGGCGAAAATGCCTAAAAACGCCTGTGAGTTTAATTCTTAAATGGTTTCATGCTAGAACTTTCAAAACGCAGAACAACACTTTAGTTCACAAGAGCACACTGTGCTTCTGTCCTGGTTCAAGTATCTCAAAGCTGAATCACTAGGTAGCAAAAGAGTTTCAAACTCACAGAAAAGCGTTTTAGCCAACTGGAAATAATTCCATGTTTCTTAGCTTGTGGGTACTAGGTTTCTTTGTGGATTTCAATGAAACTCTGACAAAATGATTCTCTCTTGTGCCCCTCATGGCTCCCCAAATGTGGTCAATCCACCATCACGGGTTTTTTGTTTAGAGCCTATTGGATGTTTACCCTGATTAGGCGAATTTCACTGAAAACGCTTGTAGTTTAATTCCTCAATGGTTAATGCTAGACCTTTGAAAATGCAGAAAAGCACTTCAGATCACAAGAGCACACTGTGCTTTTGTCCTGGTTCAAGTATCTCAAAGCTGAATTACTAGGTAGGAAAAGAGTTTTAAACTCACAGAAAAGCGTTTTAGCCAACGGGAAATATTTCCATGTTTCTTAGCTTCTGGGTACTAGGTTTCCTTGTGTATTTCAATGAAACTCTGACAAAATGATTCTCTCCTGTGCCCACCAATGGCTCCCCAAATTTGGTCAATCCACCATCACGGGTTCTTTGTTTAGAAGCCTATAGGATGCTTACCCTGATTAGGCGAATTTCACTGAAAACGCCTGTAGTTTAATTCCTCAATGGTTAATGCTAGAACTTTGGAAATGCAGAAAAGCACTTCAGATCACAAGAGCACACTGTGCTTCTGTCCTGGTTCAAGTATCTCAAAGCTGAATCACTAGGTAACAAAAGAGTTTCAAACTCACAGAAAAGCGTTTTAGCGAACTGGAAATTATTCCATGTTTTTAGCTTCTGGGCACTAGGTTTTCTTTGTGTATTTCAATGAAACTCTGAAAAAATGATTCTCTTCATGTGCCCCTCAAGGCTCCCCAAGTTTGGTCATCCCACCAATCAAGGGTGTTTTGTTTACAGTCTATTGGATGTTTACCCTGATTAGGCGAAAATGCCTGAAAACGCCTGTGAGTTTAATTCTTAAATGGTTAATGCTAGAACTTTAAAAACGCAGAACAACACTTTAGTTCACAAGAGCACACTGTGCTTCTGTCCTGGTTCAAGTATCTCAAAGCTGAATCACTAGGTAGCAAAAGAGTTTCAAACTCACAGAAAAGCGTTTTAGCCAACTGGGAAATAATTCCATGTTTCTTAGCTTGTGGGTACAAGGTTTTCTTTGTGTATTTCAATGAAACTCTGACAAAAAATAGATTCTCTCTTGTGCCCCTCATGGCTCCCCAAATGTGGTCAATCCACCATCACGGGTTTTTTGTTTAGAGCCTATTTGGATGTTTACCCTGATTAGGCGAATTTCACTGAAAACGCTTGTAGTATTTAATTCCTCAATGGTTAATGCTAGACCTTTGAAAATGCAGAAAAGCACTTCAGATCACAAGAGCACACTGTGCTTTTGTCCTGGTTCAAGTATCTCAAAAAGCTGAATTACTAGGTAGGAAAAGAGTTTTTAACTCACAGAAAAGCGTTTTAGCCAACGGGAAATATATTTCCATGTTTCTTACCTTCTGGGTACTAGGTTTCCTTGTGTATTTCAATGAAACTCTGACAAAATGATTCTTTCCTGTGCCCACCATGGCTCCCCAAATTTGGTCAATCCACCCATCACGGGTTCTTTGTTTAGAGCCTATAGGATGCTTACCCTGATTAGGCGAATTTCACTGAAAACGCCTGTAGTTTAAATTCCTCAATGGTTAATGCTAGAACTGTGGGAATTCGCAGAAAAGCACTTCAGATCACAAGAGCACACTGTGCTTCTGTCCTGGTTCAAGTATCTCAAAGCTGAATCACTAGGTAACAAAAGAGTTTCAAACTCACAGAAAAGCGTTTTAGCGAACTGGAAATTATTCCATGTTTTAGCTTCTGGGCACTATGATACTTCTTTGTGTATTTCAATGAAACTCTGAAAATATGATTCTCTTCATGTGCCCCTCAAGGCTCCCCAAAAGTTTGGTCATCCCACCATCAAGGGTGTTTTGTTTACAGTCTATTGGATGTTTACCCTGATTAGGCGAAAATGCCTGAAAACGCCTGTGAGTTTAATTCTTAAATGGTTAATGCTAGAACTTTAAAAACGCAGAACAACACTTTAGTTCACAAGAGCACACTGTGCTTCTGTCCTGGTTCAAGTAATCTCAAAGCTGAATCACTAGGTAGCAAAAGAGTTTCAAACTCACAGAAAAGCGTTTTAGCCAACTGGAAATAATTCCATGTTTCTTAGCTTGTGGGGTACTAGGTTTCTTTGTGTATTTCAAATGAAACTCTGACAAAATGATTCTCTCTATTGTGCCCCTCATGGCTCCCCAAAATTGTGGTCCAATCCACCATCACGGGTTTTTTGTTTAGAGCCTATTGGATGTTTACCCTGATTAGGCGAATTTCACTGAAAACGCTTGTAGTTTAATTCCTCAATGGTTAATGCTAGAACTTTGAATATGCAGAAAAGCACTTAAGATCACAAGAGCACACTGTGCTTCTGTACCTGGTTCAAGTATCTCAAAGCTGAATCACTAGGTAACAAAAGAGTTTCAAACTCACAGAAAAGCGTTTTAGCCAACTGGAAATAATTCCATGTTTCTTAGCTTCTGGGCACTAGGTTTCTGTGTGTATTTCAATGAAATTCTGACAAAATGATTCTCTCATGTGCCCCTCAAGGCTCCCCAAGTTTGGTCATTCCCACCCTCAAGGGTGTTATGTTTACAGTCTATTGGATGTCTACCCTGATAGGCGAAAATACCTGATAACGCCTGTAAGTTTAATTCTTAAATGGTTAATGCTAGAACTTTAAAAACACAGAAAAACACTTTAGTTCACAAGAGCCCACTGTGCTTCTGTCCTGTGTTCAAGTATCTCAAAGCTGAATCACTAGGTAGCAAAAGAGATTCAAACTCACAGGAAAGACTTTTAGCCAACTGGAAATAATTCCATGCTTCTTAGCTTGTGGGTACTAGGTTTCTTTGTGGATTTCAATGAAACTCTGACATAAATGATTCTCTATCTTGTGCCCCTCATGGCTCCCCAAATGTGGTCAATCCACCATCATGGGTTTTTTGTTTAGAGCCTATTGGATGCTTACCCTGATTAGGCGAATTTCACTGAAAACGCCTGTAGTTTAATTCTCAATGGTTAATGCTAGATAAAACGTTGGAAATGCAGAAAAGCACTTCAGATCACAAGAGCACACTGTGCTCCTGATCCTGGTTCAAGTATCTCAAAGCTGAATCAATAGGTAACAAAAGAGTTTCAAACTCAACAGAAAAGCGTTTTAAGCGAACTGGAAATTATTCCATGTTTTTAGCTTTGGGCACTAGGTTTCTTTGTGTATTTCAATGAAACTCTGATAAAAATGATTCTCTCATGTGCCCCTCAAGGTTCCCCAAGTTTGGTCATTACCCACCATCAAGGGTGTTTTGTTTACAGTCTATGGATGTTTACCCCTGATTAGGCGAAAATGCCTGAAAACGCCTGTGAATTTAATTCTTAAATGGTTAATGCTAGAACTTTAAAAACGCAGAGCAACACTTAATTTCACAAGAGCACACTGTGCTTCTGTCCTGGTTCAAGTATCTCAAAGCTGAATCACTAGTAGCAAAAGAGTTTCAAACTCACAGAAAAGCGTTTTAGCGAACTGGAAATTATTCCATGTTTTAGCTTCTGGGCACTAGGTTTCTTTGTGTATTTCAATGAAACTCTGAAAAAATGATTCTCTCATGTGCCCCTCAAAGGCTCCCCAAGTTTGGTCATCCCACCATCAAGGGTGTTTTGTGTACAGTCTATTGGATGTTTACCCTGATTAGGCGAAAAATGCCTGAAAACGCCTGTGAGTTTAATTCTTAAATGGTTAATGCTAGAACTTTAAAAACGCAGAACAACACTTTAGTTCACAAGAGCACACTGTGCTTCTGTCCTGGTTCAAGTATCTCAAAGCTGAATCACTAGGTAAAAAAAAGAGTTTCAAACTCACAGAAAAGCGTTTTAGCCAAACTGGAAATAATTCCATGTTTCTTAGCTTGTGGGTACTAGGTTTCTTTGTGTAATTTCAATGAAACTCTGACAAAATGATTCTCTCATGTGCCACCTCAAGGCTCCCCAAGTTTGGTCATCCCACCATCAAGGGTGTTTTGTTTACAGTCTATTGGATGTTTACCCTGATTAGGCGAAAATGCCTAAAAACGCCTGTGAGTTTAATTCTTAAATGGTTAATGCTAGAACTTTTAAAAACGCAGAACAACCACTTTAGTTCAACAAGAGCACACTGTGCTTCTCTCCTGGTTCAAGTATCTCAAAGCTGAATCACTAGGTAGCAAAAGAGTTTCAAACTCACAGAAAAGCGTTTTAGCCAACTGGAAATAATTCCATGTTTCTTAGCTTGTGGGTACTAGGTTTTCTTTGTGTATTTCAATGAATCTCCTACAAAATGATTCTCTCTTCTGCCCCTCATGGCTCCCCAAATTTGGTCAAATCCACCATCACGTGTTTTTTGTTTAGAGCCTATTGGATGTTAACCCTGATTAGGCGTAATTTCACTGAAAACGCCTGTAGTTTAATTCCTCAATGGTTAATGCTAGAACTTTGAAAATGCAAAAAAGCACTTCAGATCACAAGAGCACAACTGTGCTCCTGTCCCTGGTTCAAGTATCTTACAAAGCTGAATCACATAGGTAACAAAGAGTTTTCAAAACTCACAGAAAAGCGTTTTAGAGAACTGGAAATAATTCCATGTTTCTTAGCTTCTGGGCACTAGGTTTCTTAGTGTATTTCAATGAAACTCTGAAAAAATGATTCTCTCATTTGCCCCTCAAGACTCCCCAAGTTTGGTCATCCAACACCTCAAGGGTGTTTATGTTTACAGTCTATTGGATGTCTACCCTGATTAGGCGAAAATTACCATGATAACGCCTGTAAGTTAATTCTTAAATGGTTAATGCTAGAACTTTAAAAACACAGAAAAACACTTTATAGTTCACAAGAGCCCACTGTGCTTCTGTCCTGGTTCAAGTATCTCAAAGCTGAAACACTAGGTAGCAAAGAGATTTCAAACTCACCTCACAGGAAAGACTTGTAGCAACTGGAAAATAATTCCATGTTTCTTAGCTTTCTTGGTACTAGGTATTCTTTGTGGATTCAATGAAACTCTGACAAAATGATTCTCTCATCTTGTGCCCTCATGGCTCCCCAAATTTGGTCAATCCACCATCATGGGTTTTTTGTTTAGAGCCTATTGGGATGCTTACCCTGAGTTAGGCGAATTTCACTGAAAACGCCTGTTGTTTAATTCCTCAATGGTTTTAATGCTAGAGACATTTGGAAATGCAGAAAAGCACTTCAGATCACAAGAGCACACTGTGCTCCTGTCCTGGTTCAAGTATCTCAAAGCTGAATCACTAGGTAACAAAAGAGTTTCAAACTACTCACAGAAAAGCGTTTTTTAGAGAACTGGAAATTATTTCATGTTTCTTAGCTTCTGGGCACTAGGTATTTTTGTGTATTTCAATGAAACTCTGAAAAAATGATTCTCTCAATTGTGCCCCTCAAGACTCCTAAAAGTTTGGTCATCCCACCAACAAGGGTGTTTATGTTGCAGTCTATTGGATGTCTACCACCTGATTAGGCGAAGATTCCATGAAAACCTGCTGTGAGTTTCATTCTTAAATGGTTAATGCCTAGAACTTTAAAAAAACGCAGAGAACAACACTTTTAGTTCACATAGAGCAACACTGTGCTTTCTGTCCTGGTTCAAGTATACTCAAAGCTGAATCACTAGGTAGGAAAAGAGTTTCAAACTCACAGAAAAGCGTTTTAGCCCAACTGGAAATAAATTCC
>JAKELJ010000050.1:63822-85437 GCA_025594165.1 Tamias sibiricus
GAATTAAACTAACAGGCATTTTCAGTGAAATTCGCCTTATCAGGGTAAACATCCAATAGGCTCTAAACAAAAAACCCTTGATGGTGAGATGACCTAATTTGGGGAGACATGAGGGACACAAGAGAGAATCCATTTTTTGTCAGAGTTTCATTGAAATACCACAAAGAAACCTAGTACCCCCAGAAGCTAAAGAAACTTGGAATTATTTCCAGTTGGCTAAATCGCTTTTCAGTGAGTTTGAAACTCTTTTGCTACCAAGAGCTTCAGCTTTGAGATACTTGAACCAGGAGAGAAGCACAGTGTGCTCTTGTGAAATAAAGTGTTGTTCTGCGATTTTAAAGTTCTAAGCATTAACCATTTAAGAATTAAAAACTCACAGGCGTTTTCAGGCATTTTCGCTTAAATCAGGGTAAACATCCAATAGACTGTAAACAAAAACACCCATGATGGTGGGAAGACCAAACTTGGCGAGCCTTGAGGGGCACATGAGAGAATCATTTTTTCAAAGTTATTTCATTGAAATACACAAAGAAACCTAGTGCCCAGAAGCTAAGAAACATGGAATTATTTCCAGTTCGCTAAAACGCTTTTCTGTGAGTTTGAAACTCTTTTGCTACCTTGTGATTCAGCTTTGAGATAACTTGAACCAGGAGAGAAGCACAGTGTCTCTCTTGTGTACTAAAGTGTTTTTCTGCATTTTTTTAAAGTTCTAGCATTAACCATTTAAGAATTAATCTCACAGGCGTTTTCCCAGGCATTTTCGCCTAAATCAATGGTAAACATCCAATAGACTGTAAAACAAAACACCCTTGATGGTGGGATGACCAAAAAAACATTGGGAGCCCGGGAGGGGGGCACAAGAGAGAATCATTTTTTCAGAGTTTCATTGAAATACACAAAGAAACCTCTTGCCCAGATGCTAAGAAACATAGAATTATTTCCAGTTCGCTAAAAACGCTTTTCTGTGAGTTTGAAACTCTTTTTGGTTACCTAGTGATTCAGCTTTGAGATACTTGAACCAGGAAAAAGCACTGTGTGCTCTTCGTGAAATGAAGTGCTTTTCTGCATTTTCAAAGTTCTAGCTTTAACCATTGAGGTATTAAACTACAGGCGTTTTCAGTGAAATTCGCCTAATCGTGGGTAAACATCCAATAGGCTCTAAACAAAAAACCCGTGATGGATGGGATGACCAAATTTGGGGAGCCATAAGGGGCAAAAGAGAGAATCATTTTGTCAGAGTTTCATTGAAATACACAAAGAAACCTAGTACCCAGAATCAAAGAAACCTGGAATTATTTTTCCAGTTGGCTAAAATCGCTTTTCTGTGAGTTTGAAACTCTTATACTACCTAGTAATTCAGCTTTGAGATAATTGAACCAGGACAGAAGCACAGTGTGGTCTTGTGATCTGAAGATGCTTTTCTGCATTTTCAAAGTTGTAAACACAACCGCATTAACCATTGAGGAATTAAACTGAAAGCAGCGTTTTCAGGGAAATTCGCCTAATCAGGGTAAACATCCAATAGGCTCTAAACAAAAAACCCTTGATGGTGAGATGACCTAATTTGGGAGCCCATGAGGGACACAAGAGAGAATCATTTTGTCAGAGATTCATTGAAATACACAAAGAAAACCTAGTACCCAGAAGCTAAGAAACTTGGAATTATTTCCAGTTGGCTAAATCGCTTTTCTGTGAGTTTTGAAACTCTTTTTGCTACCGAGAGCTTTCAGCTTTGAGATACTTGAACCAGGAGAGAAGCACAGTGTGCTCTTGTGAACTAAAGTGTTGTTTTGCGTTTTTAAAGTTCTAGCATTAACCATTTAAGAATTAAACTCACAGGCGTTTTCAGGCATTTCGCCTAATCAGGGTAAACATCCAAAAGACTGTAAACAAAAACACCCTTGGATGGTGGGATGACCAAACGTGGGGAGCCTGGAGGGCACGTGAGAGAATCATTTTTTCAGAGTTTCATTGAAATACACAAAGAAACCTCTTGCCCTGATGCTAAGAAACATGGAATTATTTCCAGTTCGCTAAAACGCTTTTCTGTGAGTTTGAAACTCTTTTGTTACCTAGTGATTCAGCTTTGAGATACTTGAACCAGGAAGAAGCACAGTGTGGCTCTTGTGATCGGAATGTGGTTTTCTGCATTTTCAAAGTTCTTTCATTAAACCATTGTTTAATTAAACTAACAGGCGTTTTCAGTGAAATTCGCCTAATCAGGGTAAACATCCAATAGGCTCTAAACAAAAAAACCCGTGATGGTGAGATGACTAAATTTAGGGAGCCATGAGGACACAACAGAGAATCATTTTTTCATAGTTTCATTGAAATACACAAAGAAACCTAGTACACACAATGCTAAGAAACATGGAAATATTTCCAGTTGGCTAAATCGCTTTTCTGTGAGTTTGAAACTCTTTTGCTAACCTAGTGATTCAGCTTTGAGATACTTGAACCAGGAAAGAAAGCACAGTGTGCTCTTGTGAAATGAAGTGCTTTTCTGCATTTTCAAAGTTCTAGCTTTAACCATTGAGGTATTAAACTACAGGGCGTTTTTTCAATGAAATTCGCCTAATCGTGGTAAACATCCAATAGGCTCTAAACAAAAAAACCCGTGATGGTGGGATGACCAAATTTGGGGAGCCATAAGGGGGCAAAAGAGAGAATCATTTTGTCAGAGTTTCATTGAAATACACAAAGAAACCTAGTACCCAGAAGCAAAGAAACCTGGAATTATTTCCAGTTGGCTAAATCGCTTTTCTGTGAGTTTGAAACTCTTATGCTACCTAGTGATTCAGCTTTGAGATACTTGAACCAGGACAGAAGCACAGTGTGCTCTTGTGATCTGAAGTGCTTTTCTGCATTTTTAAAGTTGTAGCATTAACCATTGAGGAATTAAACTAACAGGCGTTTTCACTGAAATTCGCCCTATCAGGGTAAATATCCATAGGCTCTAAACAAAAAACCCGTAATGGAGGATTGACCAAATATGGGGAGCCATGAGGGGCACAAGAAAGAATCATTTTGTCAGAGTTTTATATTGAAATGCACAAAGAAACCTAATACCCACAAGCTAAGAAACAAAGAATTATTTCCAGTTGGCTAAAACAATTTTCTGTGAGTTTGAAACTCTTTTGCTACCTAGTGATTCAGGTTTGAGATACTTGAACCAGGAGAGAAGCACAGTGTGCTCTTGTGAAAAAAAGTGTTGTTCTGCATTTTTAAAGTTCTAGCATTAACCATTTAAAAATTAAACTCACAGGCATTTTCAGGCATTTTCGTCTAATCAGGGTAAACATCCAATAGACTGTAAACAAAACACCCTTGATGGTGGATGACCAAACGTGGGAGCCTGGAGGAGCACATGAGAGAATGATTTTTTCAGAGTTTCATTTAAATACACAAAGAAACCTAGTGCCCAAAAGCTAAGAAACATGGAATTATTTCCAGTTTCGCTAAAACGCTTTTCTGTGAGTTTGAAACTCTTTTGTTACCTAGTGATTCAGCTTTGAGATACTTGAACCAGGAAGAAGCACAGTGTGCTCTTGTGAACTTCTGAAGTGCTTTTCTGCATTTTCAAAGTTTCTAGCATTAACCATTGAGGAATTAAACTCCTTACAGGCGTTTTCAGTGAAATTCGCCTAATCAGGGTAAACATCCAATAGGCTCTAAACAAAAAACACAATGATGGTGGATAGACCACATTTGGGGAGCCATGAGGGGCACAAGGGAGAATCATTTTGTCAGAGTTTCATTGAAATACACAAAGAAACCTAGTTCCCAGAAGTTAAGAAACATGGAATTATTTCCTGTTGGATAAATCGCTTTTCTGTGAGTTTGAAACTCTTTTGCTACCTAGTGATTCAACTTTGAGATACTTCAACCAGGAAAAAAGCATACAGTGTGCTCTTCTGATTGAAATGCTTTTCTGCATTTTCAAAGTTCTAGCTTTAACCACTGAGGAATTAAACTACAGGCGTTTTCATGAAATTCGCCTAATCAGGGTAAACATCCAATAGGCTCTAAACAAAAAACTCGTGATGGTGGATTGACCAAATTTGGGGAGCCATGAGGGGCACAAGAGAGAATCATTTTGTCAGAGTTTTCATTGAAATACAAAAAGAAACCTAGTACCCACAAGCTAAGAAACATGGAATGATTTCAATTAGCTAAAACGCATTCCTGTGAGTTTTTGAAACTCTTTTGCTACCTAGTGATTCAGCTTTGAGATACTTGAACCAGGGGATGAGAAGCACAGTGTGCTCTTGTGAACTAAAGTGTTGTTTCTGCGTTTTTAAAGTTCTAGCATTAACCATTTAAGAATTAAACTCACAGGCGTTTTCAGGCATTTTCGCCTAATCAGGGTAAACATCCAATAGACTGTAAACAAAACACCCTTGATGGTGGGGATGACCAATCCTGGGGAGCCTTGATGGGCACAAGAGAGAATCATTTCTTCAGAGTTTCATTGAAATACACAAATAAACCTAGTGCCCAGAAGCTAAGAAACATGGAATTATTTCCAGTTCGTAAAACACTTTTCTTTGAGTTGAAACTCTTTTGTTACCTAGTGATTCAGCTTTGAGATACTTGAACCAGGACAAGAAGCACAGTGTGCTCTTGTGATCTGAAGTGCTTTTCTGCATTTTCAAAGTTCTATCATTAACCATTGTTTAATTTAAACTAACAGGCGTTTTCAGTGAAATTCGCCTTATCAGGGTAAATATCCAATAGGCTCTAAACAAAAAACCCGTGGATGGTGAGATGACCTAATTTGGGGAGCCATGAGGGACACAAGAGAGAATCATTTTGTCAGAGTTTCATTGAAATACACAAAAGAAAACCTAGTACCAGAAGCTAAGAAACTTGGAATTATTTCCAGTTGGCTAAATCGCTTTTCAGTGAGTTTGAAACTCTTTTGCTACCTAGAGCTTCAGCTTTGAGATACTTGAACCAGGAGAGAAGCACAGTGCACTCTTGTGAACTAAAGTGTTGTTCTGCGTTTTTAAAGTTCTAGCATTAACCATTTAAGAATTAAAACTCACAGGCGTTTTCAGGCATTTTTCGCCTAATCAGGTAAACATCCAATAGACTGTAAACAAAAACTCTCTTGATGGTGGGATGACCAAACTTGGGGAGCCTGATGGGCACAAGAGAGAATCATTTCTCAGAGTTTCATTGAAATACACAAATAAACCTAGTGCCCAGAAGCTAAGAAACATGGAATTATTTCCAGTTCGCTCAAACACTTTTCTGTGAGTTTGAAACTCTTTTGCTACCAAGAGCTTCAGCTTTGAGATACTTGAACCAGGAGAGAAGCACAGTGCGCTCTTGTGAACTAAAGTGTGTGTTTGCGTTTTTAAAGTTCTAGCATTAACCATTTAAGAATTAAACTCACAGGCGTTTTCAGGCATTTTCGCTTAATCATGGTAAACATCCAATAGACTGTAAACAAAACACCCATGATGGTGGGAAGACCAAACTTGGCGAGCCTTGAGGGGCACATGAGAGAATCATTTTTTCAAAGTTTCATTGAAATACACAAAGAAACCTAGTGCCCAGAAGCTAAGAAACATGGAATTATTTCCAGTTCGCTAAAAAAACGCTTTTCTGTGAGTTTGAAACTCATTTGCTACCTAGTGATTCAGCTTTGAGATACTTGAACCAGGAGAGAAGCACAGTGTGCTCTTGTGAACTAAAGTGCTTTTCTGTGTTTTTAAAGTTCTAGCATTAACCATTTAAGAATTTAATCTCACAGGCGTTTTCAGGCATTTTCGCCTAATCAGGGTAAACATCCAATAGACTATAAACAAAAAACCCTTGATGGTGGATGACCAAACTTGGGGAGCCTGAGGGGACAAGAGAGAATCATTTTTTCAGAGTTTCATTGAAATAACACAAAGAAACCTCTTGCCCAGATGCTAAGAAACATGGAATTATTTCCAGTTCGCTAAAACGCTTTTCTGTGAGTTTGAAACTCTTTTCCTTACCTAGTGATTCAGCTTTGAGATACTTGAACCAGGAAAGAAGCACAGTGTGCTCTTGTGATATGAAGTGCTTTTCTGCATTTTCAAAGTTCTAGCATTAACCATTGTTTAGGAATTAAACTAACAGGCGTTTTCAGTGAAATTCGCCTAATCAGGGTAAAACATCCAATAGGCTCTAAACAAAAAACCCTTGATGGTGAGATGACCTAATTTGGGGAGCCATGAGGGACACAAGAGAGAATCATTTTGTCAGAGATTTCATTGAAATACACAAAGAAACCTAGTACCCAGAAGCTAAGAAACTGGAATTATTTCCAGTTGGCTAAATCGCTTTTCTGTGAGTTTGAAACTCTTTTCCTACCGAGAGCTTCAGCTTTGAGATACTTGAACCAGGAGAGAAGCACAGTGTGCTCTTGTGAACTAAAGTGTTGTTTTGCGTTTTTAAAGTTCTAGCATTAACCATTTAAGAATTAAACTCACAGGCGTTTTCAGGCATTTTCGCCTAATCAGGGTAAACATCCAAATAGACTGTAAACAAAACACCCTTGATGGTGGGATGACCAAACGTGGGGAGCCTGGAGGGGCACGTGAGAGAATCATTTTTTCAGAGTTTCATTGAAATACACAAAGAAACCTCTTGCCCTGATGCTAAGAAACATGGAATTATTTCCAGTTCGCTAAAACGCTTTTCTGTGAGTTTGAAACTCTTTTGTTACCTAGTGATTCAGCTTTGAGATACTTGAACCAGGAAAGAAGCACAGTGTGCTCTTGTGATCGGAAGTGCTTTTCTGCATTTTCAAAGTTCTATCATTAACCATTGTTTAATTAAACTAACAGGCGTTTTCAGTGAAATTCGCCTTATCAGGGTAAACATCCAATAGGCTCTAAACAAAAAACCCTTGATGGTGAGATGACCTAATAAATGGGGAGCCATGAGGGACACAAGAGAGAATCATTTTGTCAGAGTTTCATTGAAATACACAAAGAAACCTAGTACCCAGAAGCTAAGACACTTGGAATTATTTCCAGTTGGCTAAATCGCTTTTCAGTAAGTTTCAAACTCTTTTGCTACCAAGAGCTTCAGCTTTGAGATACTTGAACCAGGAGAGAAGCACAGTGTGCTCTTGTGAACTAAAGTGTTGTTCTGCGTTTTTAAAGTTCTAGCATTAACCATTTAAGAATTAAACTCACAGGCGTTTTCAGGCATTTTCGCCTAATCAGGGTAAACATCCAATAGACTGTAAACAAAACACCCATGATGGTGGGATGACCAAACTTGGCGAGCCTTGAGGGGCACATGAGAGAATCATTTTTTCAAAGTTTCATTGAAATACACAAAAGAAACCTAGTGCCCAGAAAGCTAAGAAACATGGAATTATTTCCAGTTCGCTAAAACGCTTTTCTGTGAGTTTGAAACTCTTTTGCTACCTAGTGATTCAGCTTTGAGATACTTGAACCAGGAGAGAAGCACAGTGTGCTCTTGTGAACTAAAGTGTTTTTCTGCGTTTTTTAAGTTCTAGCATTAACCATTTAAGAATTAAACTCACAGGCGTTTTCAGGCATTTTCGCCTAATCAGGGTAAACATCCAATAGACTGTAAACAAAACACCCTTGATGGTGGGATGACCAAACTTGGGGAGCCTGGAGGGGCACATGAGAGAATCATTTTTCAGAGTTTCATTGAAATACACAAAGAAACCTCTTGCCCAGATGCTAAGAAACATGGAATTATTTCCAGTTCGCTAAAACGCTTTTCTGTGAGTTTGAAACTCTTTTTGTTACCTAGTGATTCAGCTTTGAGATACTTGAACCAGGAAAGAAGCACAGTGTGCTCTTGTGATCTGAAGTGCTTTTCTGCATTTTCAAAGTTCTATCATTAACCATTGTTTAATTAAACTAACAGGCGTTTTCAGTGAAATTCGCCTAATCAGGGTAGACATCCAATAGGCTCTAAACAAAAAACCCGTGATGGTGATGATGACTAAAATTTAGGGAGCCATGAGGGATACAACAGAGAATCATTTTTTCATAGTTTCATTGAAATACACAAAGAAACCTAGTACACACAAGCTAAGAAACATGGAAATATTTCCAGTTGGCTAAATCGCTTTTCTGTGAGTTTGAAACTCTTTTGCTACCTAGTGATTCAGCTTTGAGATACTTGAACCAGGAAAGAAGCACAGTGTGCTCTTGTGATCTGAAGTGCTTTTCTGCATTATCAAAGTTCTAGCTTTAACCATTGAGGTATTAAACTACAGGCGTTTTCAGTGAAATTCGCCTAATCGGTGTAAACATCCAATAGGCTCTAAACAAAAAACCCGTGATGGTGGGATGACTAAATTTGGGGAGCCATAAGGAGCAAAAGAGAGAATCATTTTATCAGAGTTTCATTGAAATACACAAAGAAACCTAGTACCCAGAAGCAAAGAAACCTGGAATTATTTCCAGTTGGCTAAATCGCTTTTCTGTGAGTTTGAAACTCTTATGCTACCTAGTGATTCAGCTTTGAGATACTTGAACCAGGACAGAAGCACAGTGTGCTCTTGTGATCTGAAATGCTTTTCTGCATTCTCAAAGTTGTAGCATTAACCATTGAGGAATTAAACTAAAAGGCGTTTTCAGTGAAATTCGCCTAATCAGGGTAAACATCCAATAGGCTCTAAACAAAAAACCCTTGATGGTGAGATGACGTAATTTGGGGAGCCATGAGGGACACAAGAGAGAATCATTTTGTCAGAGATTCATTGAAATACACAAAGAAACCTAGTACCCCAGAAGCTAAGAAACTTGGAATTATTTCCAGTTGGCTCAATCGCTTTTCTGTGAGTTTGAAACTCTTTTGCTACCGAGAGCTTCAGCTTTGAGATACTTGAACCTGGAGAGAAGCACAGTGTGCTCTTGTGAACTAAAGTGTTGTTTTGCGATTTTTTTTAAAGTTCTAGCATTAACCATTTAAGAATTAAACTCACAGGCGTTTTCAGGCATTTTCGCCTAATCAGTGTAAGCATACAATAGACTGCAACAAAACACCAATGATGGTGGGATGACCAAACTTGGCGAGCCTTGAGAGGCACATGAGAGAATCATTTTTTCAGAGTTTCATTGAAATACACAAAGAAACCTAGTACCCAGAAGCAAAGAAACATGGAATTATTTCCAGTTCTCTAAAACGCTTTTCTGTGAGTTTGAAACTTTTTTCTACCTAGTGATTCAGCTTTGAGATACTTGAACCAGGACAGAAGCACAGTGTGCTTTTGTGATCTGAAGTGCTTTTCTGCATTTTCAAAGTTCAAGCTTTAACCATTGAGGAATTAAACTACAGGCGTTTTCATTGAAATTCGTCTAATCAGGGTAAACATCGAATAGGCTCTAAACAAAAAACCCGTGATTGTGGGATGTCCAAATTTGGGGAGCCATGAGTGGCACAAGAGAGAATCATTTTTTCAGAGTTTCTTGGAAATACACAAAGAAACCTAGTATCCAGAAGCTAAGAAACATTGGAGTTATTTCCAGTTGGCTAAATCGCTTTTATGTTAGTTTGAAACTCTATTCCTACCTAGTGATGCAGCTTTGAGATACTTGAACCAGGACAGAAGCACAGTGTGCTCTTGTGAACTAAAGTGTTTTTCTGCGTTTTTAAAGTTCTAGCATTAACCATTTAAGAATTAAACTCACAGGCGTTTTTCAGGCATTTTCGCCTAATCAGGGTAAACATCCATTAGACTGTAAACAAAACACCCTTGATGGTGGGATGACCTAACTTGGGGAGCCTGTAGGGGCACATGAGATAATCATTTCTTCAGAGTTTCATTGAAATACACAAAGAAACCTAGTACCCAGAAGCTAAGAAACATGGAATTATTTCCTTTGGCTAAATCGCTCTTCTGTGAGTTTGAAACTCTTTTGCTACCGAATGATTCAGCTTTGAGATACTTGAACCAGGAAAGAAGCACAGTGTGCTCTTGTGATCTGAAGTGCTTTTCAGCATTTTCAAAGTTCTAGCATTAACCATTGAGGAATTAAACTAACAGGCGTTTTCAGTGAAATTCGCCTAATCAGGGTAAACATCCAATAGGCTCTAAACAAAAAACCCGTGATGGTCAGATGACCAAATTTGGGAGCCATGAGGGACACAAGAGAGAATCATTTTGTCAGAGTTTCATTGAAATACACAAAGAACCTAATACACACAAGCTAAGAAACATGGAATTATTTCTAGTTGGCTAAATCGCTTTTCAGTGAGTTTGAAAAATCTTTTGCTACCTAGTGATTCAGCTTTGAGATACTTGAACCAGGACAGAAGCACAGCGTGCTCTTGTGATCTGAAGTGCTTTTCTGCATTTTCAAAGTTCTAGCATTAACCATTGAGGAATTAAACTACAGGCGTTTTCAGTGAAATTCGCCTAATCTGGGTAAATATCCAGTAGGCTCTAAACAAAAAAACCGCGATGGTGGATTGACCACATTTGGGGAGCCATGAGGGGCACAAGATAGAATCATTTTGTCAGAGTTTCATTGAAATACAAAAAGAAACCTAGTACCCACAAGCTAAGAAACATGGAATTATTTCCAGATGGCTAAAACGCTTCTCTGTGAGTTTGAAACTCTTTTGCTACCTAGTGATTCAGCTTTGAGATACTTGAACCAGGAGAGAAGCACAGTGTGCTCTTGTGAACTAAAGTGTTGTTTTTGCGTTTTTAAAGTTCTAGCATTAACCATTTAAGTATTAAACTCAAAGGCGTTTTCAGGCATTTTCGCCTAATCATGGGTAAACATCCAATAGACTGTAAACAAAACACCCTTGATGGTGGGATGACCAAACTTGGGGAGCCTTGATGGTCACATGAGAGAATCATTTCTTCAGAGTTTCATTGAAATACACAAGGAAACCTAGTGCCCAGAAGCTAAGAAACATGGAATTATTTCCAGTTCGCTAAAACGCTTTTCTGTGAGTTTGAAACTCTTTTGTTGCCTAGTGATTCAGCTTTGAGATACTTGAACCAGGAAAGAAGCACAGTGTGCTCTTGTGATCTGAAGTGCTTTTCTACATTTTTCAAAGTTCTAGCATTAACCATTGAGGAATTAAACTAACAGGCGTTTTTCAGTGAAATTCGCCTAATCAGGGTAAACATCCAATAGGCTCTAAACAAAAAACCCGTGATGGTGAGATTACCAAATTTGGGGAGCCATGAGGGGCACAAGATGGAATCATTTTGTCAGAGTTTCATTGAAAAACAAAAACAAACCTAGTACCCACAAGCTAAGAAACATGGAATTATTTCCACTTGGCTAAATCGCTTTTCTGTGAGTTTGAAACTCTTTTCCTACCTAGTGATTCAGCTTTGAGATACTTGAACCAGGACAGAAGCAAATGTGCTTTTGTGATATGAAGTGCTTTTCTGCATTTTCAAAGTTCAAGCTTTAACCATTGAGGAATTAAACTACACGCGTTTTCATTGAAATTCGACTAATCAGGGTAAACATCGAATAGGCTCTAAACAAAAAACCCGTGATTATGGGATGTCCAAATTTGGGGAGCCATGAGTGGCACAAGAGAGAATCATTTTTTCAGAGTTTCATGGAAATACACAAAGAAACCTAGTACCCAGAATCCAAGAAACATGGAGTTATTTCCAGTTGGCTAAATCGCTTTTATATTAGTTTGAAACTCTATTCCTACCTAGTGATGCAGCTTTGAGATACTTGAACCAGGACAGAAGCACAGTGTGCTCTTGTGAACTAAAGTGTTTTTCTGCGTTTTTAAAGTTCTAGCATTAACCATTTAAGAATTAAACTCACAGGCGTTTTCAGGCATTTTCGCCTAATCAGGGTAAACATCCATTAGACTGTAAACAAAACACCCTTGATGGTGGGATGACCTAACTTGGGGAGCCTGTAGGGGCACATGAGATAATCATTTCTTCAGAGTTTCATTGAAATACACAAAGAAACCTATTACCCAGAAGCTAAGAAACATGGAATTATTTCCATTTGGCTAAATCGCTCTTCTGTGAGTTTGAAACTCTTTTGCTACCTAATGATTCAGCTTTGAGATACTTGAACCAGGAAAGAAGCACAGTGTGCTCTTGTGATCTGAAGTGCTTTTCTGCATTTTCAAAGTTCTAGCATTAACCATTGAGGAATTAAACTAACAGGTTTTCAGTGAAATTCGCCTAAATCAGGGTAAACATCCAATAGGCTCTAAACAAAAAACCCGTGATGGTCAGATGACCAAATTTGGGGAGCCATGAGGGACACAAGAGAGAATAATTTTGTCAGAGTTTCATTGAAATACACAAAGAAACCTAATACACACAAGCTAAGAAACATGGAATTATTTCTAGTTGGCTAAATCGCTTTTCAGTGAGTTTGAAACTCTTTTGCTACCTAGTGATTCAGCTTTGAGATACTTGAACCAGGACAGAAGCACAGTGTGCTCTTGTGAAATGAAGTGCTTTTCTGCATTTTCAAAGTTCTAACTTTAACCATTGAGGAATTAAACAACAGGCGTTTTCAGTGAAATTTGCCTAATCAGGGTAAAACATCCAATAGGCTCTAAACAAAAAACCCGTGATGGTGCGATGACCAAATTTGGGGAGCCATGAGGGGCACAAGAGAGAATCATTTTGTCAGAATTTCATTGAAATACAAAAAGAAACCTAGTACCCACAAGCTAAGAAACATGGAATTATTTCCAGTTGGCTAAATCGGTTTTCTGTGAGTTTGAAACTCTTTTGCTACCTAGTGATTCAGCTTTGAGATACTTGAACCAGGAAAGAAGCACAGTGTGCTCTTGTGATCTGAAGTGCTTTTCTGCATTTTCAAAGTTCTACCATTAACCATTGAGGAATTAAACTAACAGGCGTTTTCAGTGAAATTCGCCTAATCAGGGTAAACATCCAATAGGCTCTAAACAAAAAACCCGTGATGGTGGATTGACCAAATTTGGGGAGCCATGATGGGCACAAGAGAGAATCATTTTGTCAGAGTTTCATTGAAATACACAAAGAAACCTAGTACCCAGAAGCTAAGAAACATGGAATTATTTCCATTTGGCTAAATCGCTTTTCTGTGAGTTTGAAACTCTTTTGCTACCTAGTGATTCAACTTTGAGATACTTCAACCAGGACAAAAAGCACAGCGTGCTCTTGTGAAATGAAGTGCTTTTCTGCATTTTCAAAGTTCTAGCATTAACCATTGAGGAATTAAACTAGAGGCGTTTTCAGTGAAATTCGCCTAATCAGTGTAAACATCCAATACGCTCTAAACAAAAAACCCGTGATGGTGAAATGACCAAATTTGGGGAGCCATAAGGGGCACAAGATAGAATCATTTTGTCAGAGTTTTCATTGAAATACACAAAGAAACCTAGTACCCAGAAGCTAAGAAACATGGAATTATTTCCATTTGGCTAAATCGCTTTTCTGTGAGTTTGAAACTCTTTTGCTACCTAGTGATTCAACTTTGAGATACTTCAACCAGGGACAAAAGCACAGTGCGCTCTTCTGATCTGAAATGATTTTCTGCATTTTCAAAGTTCTAGCATTAACCATTGAGGAATTAAACTACAGGCGTTTTCAGTGAAATTTCGCCTAATCAGGGTAAACATCCAATAGGCTCTAAACAAAAAACCCGTGATGGTGAAATGACCAAATTTGGGGAGCCTATAAGGGGCACAAGATAGAATCATTTTGTCAGAGTTTCATTGAAATACACAAAGAAACCTAGTACCCAGAAGCTAAGAAACATGGAATTATTTCCATTTGGCTAAATCGCTTTTCTGTGAGTTTGAAACTCTTTTGCTACCTAGTGATTCAGCTTTGAGATACTTGAACCAGGACAGAAGCACAACGTGCTCTTGTGATCTGAAGTGCTTTTCTGCATTTTCAAAGTTCTAGCATTAACCATTGAGGAATTAAACTACAGGCGTTTTCAGTGAAATTCGCCTAATCAGGGTAAATATCCAGTAGGCTCTAAACAAAAAAACCGCGATGGTGGATTGACCACATTTGGGGAGCCATGAGGGGCACAAGATAGAATCATTTTGTCAGAGTTTCATTGAAATACAAAAGAAACCTAGTACCCACAAGCTAAGAAACATGGAATTATTTCCAGATGGCTAAAAAACGCTTCTCTGTGAGTTTGAAACTCTTTTGCTACCTAGTGATTCAGCTTTGAGATACTTGAACCAGGAGAGAAGCACAGTGTGCTCTTGTGAACTAAAGTGTTGTTTTGCGTTTTTAAAGTTCTAGCATTAACCATTAAAGTATTAAACTCAAAGGCGTTTTCAGGCATTTTCGCCTAATCATGGTAAACATCCAATAGACTGTAAACAAAACACCCTTGATGGTGGGATGACCAAACTTGGGGAGCCTTGATGGTCACATGACAGAATCATTTCTTCAGAGTTTCATTGAAATACACAAAGAAACCTAGTGCCCAGAAGCTAAGAAACATGGAATTATTTCCAGTTCGCTAAAACGCTTTTCTGTGAGTTTGAAAAATTCTTTTGTTGCCTAGTGATTCAGCTTTGAGATACTTGAACCAGAAAAGAAGCACAGTGTGCTCTTGTGATCTGAAGTGCTTTTCTGCATTTTCAAAGTTCTAGCATTAACCATTGAGGAATTAAACTAACAGGCGTTTTCAGTGAAATTCGCCTAATCAGGGTAAACATCCAATAGGCTCTAAACAAAAAACCCGTGATGGTGAGATGACCAAATTTAGGGAGCCATGAGGGGCACAAGAGAGAATCATTTTGTCAGAGTTTCATTGAAATACACAAAGAAACCTAGTACCCAGAAGCTAAGAAACATGGAATTATTTCCATTTGGCTAAATCGCTTTTCTGTGAGTTTGAAACTCTTTTGCTACCTAGTGATTCAGCTTTGAGATACTTGAACCAGGACAGAAGCACAGCGTGCTCTTGTGAAATGAAGTGCTTTTCTGCATTTTCAAAGTTCTAGCATTAACCATTGAGGAATTAAACTACAGGCGTTTTCAGTGAAATTCGCCTAATCAGGGTAAATATCCAGTAGGCTCTAAACAAAAAAACCGCGATCCTGGATTGACCACATTTGGGGAGCCATGAGGGGCACAAGATAGAATCATTTTGTCAGAGTTTCATTGAAATACAAAAAGAAACCTAGTACCCACAAGCTAAGAAACATGGAATTATTTCCAGATGGCTAAAACGCTTCTCTGTGAGTTTGAAACTCTTTTGCTACCTAGTGATTCAGCTTTGAGATACTTGAACCAGGAGAGAAGCACAGTGTGCTCTTGTGAACTAAAGTGTTGTTTTGCGTTTTTAAAGTTCTAGCATTAACCATTTAAGTATTAAACTCAAAGGCGTTTTCAGGCATTTTCACCTAATCAGGGTAAACATCCAATAGACTGTAAACAAAACACCCTTGATGGTGGGATGACCAAACTTGGCGAGCATTGATGGTCACATGAGAGAATCATTTCTTCAGAGTTACATTGAAATACACAAAGAAACCTAGTGCCCAGAAGCTAAGAAACATGGAATTATTTCCAGTTCGCTAAAACGCTTTTCTGTGAGTTTGAAACTCTTTTGTTACCTAGTGATTCAGCTTTGAGATACTTGAACCAGGAAAGAAGCACAGTGTGCACTTGTGATCTGAAGTGCTTTTCTGCATTTTCAAAGTTCTAGCATTAACCATTGAGGAATTAAACTAACAGGCGTTTTCAGTGAAATTCGCCGAATCAGTGTAAACATCCAATAGGCTCTAAACAAAAAAACCCGTGATGGTGAGATTACCAAATTTGGTGAGCCATGAGGGGCACAAGATAGAATCATTTTGTCAGAGTTTCATTGAAATACAAAAACAAACCTAGTACCCACAAGCTAAGAAACATGGAATTATTTCCATATGGCTAAAACGCTTCTCTGTGAGTTTGAAACTCTTTTGCTACCTAGTGATTCAGCTTTGAGATACTTGAACCAGGACAGAAGCACAGTGTGCTTTTGTGAAATGAAGTGCTTTTCTGCATTTTCAAAGTTCTAGCATTAACCATTGAGGAATTAAACTACAGGCATTTTCAGTGAAATTCGCCTAATCAGGGTAAATATCCAATAGGCTCTAAACAAAAAAACCTGTGATGGTGAGATGACCACATTTGGGGAGCCATGAGGGGCACAGGAGAGAATCATTTTGTCAGAGTTTCATTGAAATACACAAAGAAACCTAGTTCCCAGAAGCTAAGAAACATGGAATTATTTTCAGTTGGCTAAATCGCTTTTCTGTGAGTTTGAAACTCTTTTGCTACCTAGTGATTCAGCTTTGAGATACTTGAACCAAAAAGAAGCACAGTGTTCTCTTGTGATCTGAAGTGCTTTTCTGCATTTTCAAAGTTCTAGCATTAACCAATGAGGAATTAAACTAACAGGCGTTTTCAGTGAAATTCGCCTAATCAGGGTAAACATCCAATCGGCTCTAAACAAAAAACCCGTGATGGTGCGATGACCTAATTTGGGGTGCCATGAGGGGCACAAGAGAGAATCATTTTGTCAGAGTTTCATTGAAATACACAAAGAAACCTAGTTACCAGAAGCTAAGAAACATGGAATTATTTTCAGTTGGCTAAATCGCTTTTCTGTGAGTTTGAAACTCTTTTGCTACCTAGTGATTCAGCTTTGAGATACTTGAAACAGGAAAGAAGCACAGTGTGCTCTTGTGATCTGAAGTGCTTTTCTGCATTTTCAAAGGTCTACCATTAACCATTGAGGAATTAAACTAACAGGCGTTTTCAGTGAAATTCGCCTAATCAGGGTAAACATCCAATAGGCTCTAAACAAAAAACCCGTGATGGTGGATTGACCAAATTTGGGGAGCCATGAGGGGTACAAGAGAGAATCATTTTTCAGAGTTTCATTGAAATACACAAAGAAACCTAGCACCCAGAAGCTAAGAAACATGGAATTATTTCCATTTGGCTAAAAATCGCTTTTCTGTGAGTTTGAAAACTCTTTTGCTACCTAGTGATTCAACTTTGAGATACTTCAACCAGGACAAGAGCACAGTGCGCTCTTCTGATCTGAAATGCTTTTCTGCATTTTCAAAGTTCTAGCATTAACCATTGAGGAATTAAACTACAGGCGTTTTCAGTGAAATTCGCCTAATCAGGGTAAACATCCAATAGGCTCTAAACAAAAAACTCGTGATGGTCGATTGACCAAATTTGGTGAGCCATGAGGGGCACAGGAGAGAATCATTTTGTCAGAGTTTCATTGAAATACACAAAGAAACCTCTTGCCCAGAAGCTAAGAAACATGGAATTATTTCCAGTTCGCTAAAACGCTTTTCTGTGAGTTTGAAACTCTTTGGTTACCTAGTGATTCAGCTTTGAGATACTTGAACCAGGAAAGAAGCACAGTGTGCTCTTGTGATCTGAAGTGCTTTTCTGCATTTTCAACGTTTCTAGCATTAACCATTTTTTAATTAAACTAACAGGCGTTTTCAGTGAAATTCGCCTTATCAGGGTAAACATCCAATAGGCTCTAAACAAAAAACCCTTGATGGTGAGATGACCTAATTTGGGGAGCCATGAGGGACACAAGAGAGAATCATTTTGTCAGAGATTCATTGAAATACACAAAGAAAACCTAGTACCCCCCAGAAGCTAAGAAACTTGGAATTATTTCCAGTTGGCTAAATCGCTTTTCTGTGAGTTTGAACCTCTTTTGCTACCGAGAGCTTCAGCTTTGAGATACTTGAACCAGGAGAGAAGCACAGTGTGCTCTTGTGAACTAAAGTGTTGTTTTGCGTTTTTAAAGTTCTAGCTTTAACCATTTAAGAATTAAACTCGCAGGCATTTTCAGGCATTTTCACCTAATCAGTGTAAACATCCAATAGAAATGCAACAAAACAACCATGATGGTGGGATGACCAAACTTGGCGAGCCTTGAGGGGCAAATGAGAGAATCATTTTTTCAGAGTTTCATTGAAATACACAAAGAAAACTAGTGCCAAAGAAGCTAAGAAACATGGAATTATTTCCAGTTCTCTAAAACGCTTTTCTGTGAGTTTGAAACTTTTTTCTACCTAGTGATTCAGCTTTGAGATACTTGAAACCAGGACAGAAGCACAGTGTGCTTTTGTGATCTGAAGTGTTTTTCTGCATTTTCAAAGTTCTAGCATTAAACATTGAGGAGTTTAAACTACAGGCGTTTTCAGTGTAATTCGCCTAATCAGGGTAAATATCCAATAGGCTCTAAACAAAAAAAACACGTGATGGTGGATTGACCACATTTGGGAGCCATGAGGGGCACAAGAGAGAATCATTTTGTCAGAGGTTCATTGAAATACACAAAGAAACCTAGTTCCCAGAAGCTAAGAAACATGGAATTATTTCCTGTTGGCTAAATCGCTTTTCTGTTAGTTTGAAACTCTTTTGCTACCTAGTGATTCAGCTTTGAGATACTTGAACCAGGAAAGAAGCACAGTGTGCTCTTGTGATCTGAAGTGCTTTTCTGCATTTTCAAAGTTCTAGCATTAACCATTGAGGAACTAAACTAACAGGCATTTTCAGTGAAATTCGCCTAAGCAGGGTAAACATCCAATAGGCTCTAAACAAAAAACCCGAGATGGTGGATTGACCAAATTTGGGGAGCCATGAGGGGCACAAGAGAGAATCATTTTGTCAGAGTTTCATTGAAATACACAAAGAAACCTAGTTACCAGAAGCTAAGAAACATGGAATTATTTTCAGTTGGCTAAATCGCTTTTCTGTGAGTTTGAAACTCTTTTGCTACCTAGTGATTCAGCTTTGAGATACTTGAAAACAGGAAAGAAGCACTGTGTGCTCTTGTGATCTGAAGTGCTTTTCTGCATTTTCAAAGGTCTACCATTAACCATTGAGGAATTAAACTAACAGGCGTTTTCAGTGAAATTCGCCTAATCAGGGTAAAACATCCAATAGGCTCTAAACAAAAAACCCGTGATGGTGGATTGACCAAATTTGGGGAGCCATGAGGGGTACAAGAGAGAATCATTTTTCAGAGTTTCATTGAAATACACAAAGAAACCTAGCACCCAGAAGCTAAGAAACATGGAATTATTTCCATTTGGCTAAATCGCTTTTCTGTGAGTTTGAAACTCTTTTGCTACCTAGTGATTCAACTTTGAGATACTTCAACCAGGACAAGAGCACAGTGCGCTCTTCTGATCTGAAATGCTTTTCTGCATTTTCAAAGTTCTAGCATTAACCATTGAGGAATTAAACTACAGCGTTTTCAGTGAAATTCGCCTAATCAGGGTAAACATCCAATAGGCTCTAAACAAAAAACTCGTGATGGTTCGATTGACCAAATTTGGTGAGCCATGAGGGGCACAAGAGAGAATCATTTTGTCAGAGTTTCATTGAAATACACAAAGAAACCTCTTGCCCAGAAGCTAAGAAACATGGAATTATTTCCAGTTCGCTAAAACGCTTTTCTGTGAGTTTGAAACTCTTTGGTTTACCTAGTGATTCAGCTTTGAGATACTTGAACCAGGAAAGAAGCACAGTGTGCTCTTGTGATCTGAAGTGCTTTTCTACTGCATTTTCAACGTTCTAGCATTAACCATTTTTTAATTAAACTAACAGGCGTTTTCAGTGAAATTCGCCTTATCAGGGTAAACATCCAATAGGCTCTAAACAAAAAACCCTTGATGGTGAGATGACCTAATTTGGGGAGCCATGAGGGACACAAGAGAGAATCATTTTGTCAGAGATTTCATTGAAATACACAAAGAAACCTAGTACCCAGAAGCTAAGAAACTTGGAATTATTTCCAGTTGGCTAAATCGCTTTTCTGTGAGTTTGAACCTCTTTTGCTACCGAGAGCTTCAGCTTTGAGATACTTGAACCAGGAGAGAAGCACAGTGTGCTCTTGTGAACTAAAGTGTTGTTTTGCGTTTTTAAAGTTCTAGCTTTAACCATTTAAGAATTAAACTCGCAGGCATTTTCAGGCATTTTCACCTAATCATGTGTAAACATCCAATAGAATGCAACAAAACAACCATGATGGTGGGATGACCAAACTTGGGCGAGCCTTGAGGGGCAAATGAGAGAATCATTTTTTTCAGAGTTTCATTGAAATACACAAAGAAACCTAGTGCCAAGAAGCTAAGAAACATGGAATTATTTCCAGTTCTCTAAAACGCTTTTCTGTGAGTTTGAAACTTTTTTCTTACCTAGTGATTCAGCTTTGAGATACTTGAACCAGGACAGAAGCACAGTGTGCTTTGTGATCTGAAGTGTTTTCTGCATTTTCAAAGTTCTAGCATTAAACATTGAGGAGTTAAACTACAGGCGTATTCAGTGTAATTCGCCTAATCAGGTAAATATCCAATAGGCTCTAAACAAAAAAACACGTGATGGTGGATTGACCACATTTGGGAGCCATGAGGGGCACAAGAGAGAATCATTTTGTCAGAGGTTCATTGAAATACACAAAGAAACCTAGTTCCCAGAAGCTAAGAAACATGGAATTATTTCCTGTTGGCTAAATCGCTTTTCTGTTAGTTTGAAACTCTTTTGCTACCTAGTGTTCAGCTTAGAGATACTTGAACCAGGAAAGAAGCACAGTGTGCTCTTGTGATCTGAAAGTGCTTTTCTGCATTTTCAAAGTTCTAGCATTAACCATTGAGGAACTAAACTAACAGGCATTTTCAGTGAAATTCGCCTAAGCAGGGTAAACATCCAATAGGCTCTAAACAAAAAACCCGAGATGGTGGATTGACCAAATATGGGGAGCCATGAGGGGCACAAGAGAGAATCATTTTGTCAGAGTTTCATTGAAAATACACAAAGAAACCTAGTTACCAGAAGCTAAGAAACATGGAATTATTTTCAGTTGGCTAAATCGCTTTTCTGTGAGTTTGAAACTCTTTTGCTACCATAGTGATTCAGCTTTGAGATACTTGAAAACAGGAAAGAAGCACAGTGTGCTCTTGTGATCTGAAGTGCTTTTCTGCATTTTCAAAGGTCTACCATTAACCATTGAGGAATTAAACTAACAGGCGCTTTTCAGTGAAATTCGCCTAATCAGGTAAACATCCAATAGGCTCTAAACAAAAAACCCGTGATGGTGGATTGACCAAATTGGGGAGCCATGAGGGGTACAAGAGAGAATCATTTTTCAGAGTTTCATTGAAATAACACAAAGAAACCTAGCACCCAGAAGCTAAGAAACATGGAATTATTTCCATTTGGCTAAATCGCTTTTCTGTGAGTTTGAAACTCTTTTGGCTACCTAGTGATTCAACTTTGAGATACTTCAACCAGGACAAGAGCACAGTGCGCTCTTCTGATCTGAAATGCTTTTCTGCATTTTCAAAGTTCTAGCATTAACCATTGAGGAATTAAACTACAGGCGTTTTCAGTGAAATTCGCCTAATCAGGGTAAACATCCAATAGGCTCTAAACAAAAAACACGTGATGGTCGATTGACCAAATTTGGTGAGCCATGAGGGGCACAAGAGAGAATCATTTTGTCAGAGTTTCATTGAAATACACAAAGAAACCTCTTGCCCAGAAGCTAAAGAAACATGGAATTATTTCCAGTTCGCTAAAACGCTTTTCTGTGAGTTTGAAACACTTTGGTTACCTAGTGATTCAGCTTT
>JAKELJ010000050.1:85537-122674 GCA_025594165.1 Tamias sibiricus
GGTAGAAAAGGAGTTCAAACTCACAGAAAAGCGTTTTAGCACATGGAATAATTCCATGTTTCTTAAATTGTGGGCTTAGGTATATTTGTGTATTTCAATGAAACTCTGACAAAATGATTCTCTCTTTTGTGCCCATCATGGTCTCCCCAATTTGGTCATCCACCATCACGGGTTTTTTTTTGTTTAGAGCCTATTCGATGTTTACCCTGATTAGGCGAAAATTCACTGACAACACGCCTGTTAGTTTAATTCCTCAATGGTATATGCTAGAACTTTGAAAATGCAGAAAAGATACAGATCACAAGAGCACCTGTGCTTCGTTTGTTCAAGTATCTAGCTGAATTCTAGGTAACGAAAGAGTTTCAACTCACGAAAAGCGTTTTAGCGAACTGGAAATAATTCCATGTTTTTTCGCTTCTGGGAACTCGGTTTCATTGTGTATTTCCATGAAACTCGACAAATGCGATTCTCTCTTGTGCCCTCATGGCTCCCCAATGTGGTCAATCCACATCACGTTGTTTTTTGTTTAGTGCCATATTGGATGTTTACCCTGATAGGCGAATGTCACTGAAAACGCCTGTAGTTTAATTCCTCCAATTTTAATGCTAGAACTTTGAACTGCAGAAAAGCATTCAGATCACAAAAGCACACTGTGCTTCTGTCCTGGTTCAAGTATCTCAACGCTGAATCACTAGGTATGAAAACGTTTCAAACTCACAGAAAAGGTTTTAGAGAACTGGAAATAATCATGTTCTTAGCTTCTGGCACTAGGTTTCTTTGTGTAATTTCAATGAAACTCTGAAAAAATGATTCTCTCATGTTGCCCTCAAGCTCGCCACGTTTGGTCAACCCACCATCATGGGTGTTTGTTGCGTCTATTGGATGTTTTACATTGATTAGGCGAAAATGCCTGAAAACCGCATGTGAGTTTAAATCTTATATGGTTAATGCTAGAACTTTAAACGCAAACAAACTTTAGTTCACAAAAGCCACACTGTGCTTCTTTGTTTATTTCAATGAAACTCTGAAAAAAATGATTCTCTCATGTGCCCCTCAAGGCTCCCCAAGTTTGGTCATCCCACCATCAAGGGTGTTTTGTTTACAGTCTATTGGATGTTTTCCCTGATTAGGCGAAAATGCCTGAAAACGCCTGTGAGTTTAATTCTTAAATGGTTAATGCTAGAACTTTAAAAATGCAGAACAAAACTTTAGTTCACAAGAGCACACTGTGCTTCTCTCCTGGTTCAAGTATCTCAAAGCTGAATCACTAGGTAGCAAAAGAGTTTCAAACTCACAGAAAAGCGTTTTAGCCAACTGGAAATAATTCCATGTTTCTTAAATTGTGGGTATTAGGTTTATTTGTGTATTTCAATGAAACTCTGACAAAATGATTCTCTCTTGTGCCCATCATGGCTCCCCAAATTTGGTCAATCCACCATCACGGGTTTTTTGTTTAGAGCCTATTCGATGTTTACCCTGATTAGGCGAATTTCACTGAAAACGCCTGTTAGTTTAATTCCTCAATGGTTAATGCTAGAACTTTGAAAATGCAGAAAAGCACTACAGATCACAAGAGCACACTGTGCTTCTTTCCTGGTTCAAGTATCTCAAAGCTGAATCACTAGGTAACGAAAGAGTTTCAAACTCACAGAAAAGCGTTTTAGCGAACTGGAAATAATTCCATGTTTTTTAGCTTCTGGGAACTAGGTTTCTTTGTGTATTTCAATGAAACTCTGACAAAATGATTCTCTCTTGTGCCCCTCATGGCTCCCCAAATGTGGTCAATCCACCATCACGTGTTTTTTGTTTAGAGCCTATTGGATGTTTACCCTGATTAGGCGAATTTCACTGAAAACGCCTGTAGTTTAATTCCTCAATATTTAATGCTAGAACTTTGAAAATGCAGAAAAGCACTTCAGATCACAAAAGCACACTGTGCTTCTGTCCTGGTTCAAGTATCTCAAAGCTGAATCACTAGGTAGAAAAAAGTTTCAAACTCACAGAAAAGCGTTTTAGAGAACTGGAAATAATTCCATGTTTCTTAGCTTCTGGGCACTAGGTTTCTTTGTGTATTTCAATGAAACTCTGAAAAAATGATTCTCTCATGTGCCCCTCAAGGCTCGCCACGTTTGGTCAACCCACCATCATGGGTGTTTTGTTGCAGTCTATTGGATGTTTACATTGATTAGGCGAAAATGCCTGAAAACGCCTGTGAGTTTAATTCTTAAATGGTTAATGCTAGAACTTTAAAAACGCAAAACAACACTTTAGTTCACAAAAGCACACTGTGCTTCTCTCCTGGTTCAAGTATCTCAAAGCTGAAGCTCTCGGTAGCAAAGGAGTTTCAAACTCACAGAAAAGTGATTTAGCCAACTGGAAATAATTCCAAGTTTCTTAGCTTCTGGGTACTAGGTTTCTTTGTGTATTTCAATGAATCTCTGACAAAATGATTCTCTCTTGTGTCCTTCATGGCTCCCCAAATTAGGTCATCTCACCATCAAGGGTTTTTTGTTTAGAGCCTATTGGATGTTTACCCTGATAAGGCGAATTTCACTGAAAACGCCTGTTAGTTTAATTAAACAATGGTTAATGCTAGAACTTTGAAAATGCAGAAAAGCACTTCAGATCACAAGAGCACACTGTGCTTCTTTCCTGGTTCAAGTATCTCAAAGCTGAATCACTAGGTAACGAAAGAGTTTCAAACTCACAGAAAAGCGTTTTAGCGAACTGAAAATAATTCCATGTTTCTTAGCTTCTGGGCAAGAGGTTTCTTTGTGTATTTCAATGAAACTCTGAAGAATTGATTCTCTCATGTGCCCCTCCAGGCTCCCCAAGTTTGGTCATCCCACCATCAAGGGTGTTTTGTTTACAGTCTATTGGATGTTTACCCTGATTAGGCGAAAATGCTTGAAAACGCCTGTGAGTTTAATTCTTAAATGGTTAATGCTAGAACTTTAAAAATGCAGAAAAACACATTAGTTCACAAGAGCACACTGTGATTCTCTCCTGGTTCAAGTATCTCAAAGCTGAATCACTAGGTAGCAAAAGAGTTTCAAACTCACAGGAAATAATTCCATGGAAATAATCAGCCAACTGGAAATAATTCCATGTTTCTTAGCTTGTGGGTACTAGGTTTCTTTTTGTATTTCCATGAAACTCTGACAAAATGATTCTCTCTTGTGCCCCTCATGGCTCCCCAAATTTGGTCAATCGACCATCACGAGTTTTTTGTTTAGAACCTATTGGATGTTTACCCTGATTAGGCGAATTTCACTGAAAACGCCTGTAGTTTAATTCCTCAATGGTTAATGCTAGAACTTTGAAAATGCAGAAAAGCATTTCAGATCAGAAGAGCGCACTGTGCTTTTGTCCTGGTTGAAGTATCTCAAAGTTGAATCACTAGGTAGCAAAAGAGTTTCAAACTCACAGAAAAGCGATTTAGCCAAATGGAAATAATTCCAGGTTTCTTAGCTTCTGGGTACTAGGTTTCTTTGTGTATTTCAATGAAACTCTGACAAAATGATTCTCTCTTGTACCCCTCATGGCTCCCCAAATTTGGTCAATCCACCATCACGGGTTTTTTGTTTAGAGCCTATTGGATGTTTACCCTGATTAGGCGAATTTCACTGAAAACGCCTGTTAGTTTAATTCCTCAATGGTTAATGGTAGAACTTTGAAAATGCAGAAAAGCACTTCAGATCACAAGAGCACACTGTGCTTCTTTCCTGGTTCAAGTATCTCAAAGCTGAATCACTAGGTAGCAAAAGAGTTTCAAACTCACAGAAAAGCGATTTAGCCAACTGAAAATAATTCCTTGTTTCTTAGCTTCTGGTAACTAGGTTTCTTTGTGTATTTCAAAGAAACTCTGACAAAATGATTCTCTCTTGTGCCCCTCATGGCTCCCCAAATTAGGTCATCGCACCATCACGGGTTTTTTGTTTAGAGCCTATTGGATGTTTACCCTGATTAGGCGAATTTCACTGAAAACGCCTGTTAGTTTAATTCCTCATTGGTTAATGCTAGAACTTTGAAAATGCAGAAAAGCACTTCAGATCACAAGAGAACACTGTGCTTCTTTTTTGGTTCAAGTATCTCAAAGCTGAATCACTAGGTAGGAAAAGAGTTTCAAACTCACAGAAAAGCGATTTAGCCAACTGAAAATAATTCCATGTTTCTTAGCTTCTGGGAACTAGGTTTCTTTGTGTATTTCAAAGAAACTCTGACAAAATGATTCTGTCTTGTGCCCCTCATGGCTCCCCAAATTAGGTCATCGCACCATCACGGGTTTTTTGTTTAGAGCCTATTGGATGTTTACCCTGCTTAGGCGAATTTCACTGAAAACGCCTGTAGTTTAATTCCTCAATGGTTAAAGTTAGAACTTTGAAAATGCAGAAAAGCACTTCATTTCACAAGAGCACACTGTGCTTCTGTCCTGGTTCAAGTATCTCAATGCTGAATCACTAGGTAGCAAAAGAGTTTCAAACTCACAGAAAAGCGATTTAGCCAAATGGAAATAATTCCATGTTTTTTAGCTTCTGGGTACTAGGTTTCCTTGTGTATTTCAATGAAACTCTGACAAAATGATTCTCTCTTGTGCCCCTCATGGCTCCCAAAATGTGGTCATCTCACCATCACGGGTTTTTTTGTTTAGAGCCTATTGGATGTTTACCCTGATTAGGGTAATTTCACTGAAAATGCCTGTAGTTTAATTCCTCAATGGTTAATGCTAGAACTTTGAAAATGCTGAAAAGCACTTCATTTCACAAAAGCACACTGTGCTTCTGTCCTGGTTCAAGTATCTCAAAGCTGAATCACTAGGTAGCAAAAGAGTTTCAAACTCACAGAGAAGCGTTTTAGCCACCTGGAAATAATTCCATGTTTCTTAGCTTCTGGGCACTAGGTGTCTTTGTGTATTTCAATGAAACTCTGAAGAAATGATTCTCTCATGTGACCATCAAGGCTCCCCAAGTTTGGTCATCCCACCATCAAGGGTGTTTTGTTTACAGTCTATTGGATGTTTACCATGATTAGGCGAAAATGCCTGAAAACGCCTTTGAGTTTAATACTTAAATGGTTAATGCTAGAACTTTAAAAATGCAAAACAACACTTTAGTTCACAAGAGCACACTGTGCTTCTCTCCTGGTTCAAGTATCTCAAACCTGAATCACTAGGTAGCAAAAGAGTTTCAAACTCACAGAGAAGCGTTTTAGCCATCTGGAAATAATTCCATGTTTCTTAGCTTGTGGGTACTAGGTTTCTTTTTGTATTTCAATGAAACTCTGACAAAATGATTCTATCTTGTGCCCCTCATGGCTCCCCAAATGTGGTCAATCCACCATCACGGTTTTTTTGTTTAGAGCCTACTGGATATTTACCCTGATTAGGCGAATTTCACTGAAAACGCCTGTAGTTTAATTCCTCAATGGTTAATGCTAGAACTTTGAAAATGCAGAAAATCATTTCAGATCAGAAGAGCGCACTGTGCTTTTGTCCTCGTTGAAGTATCTCAAAGTTGAATCACTAGGTAGCAAAAGAGTTTCAAACTCACAGAAAAGCGATTTAGCCAAATGGATATAATTCCATGTTTCTTAGCTTCTGGGTACTAGGTTTCTTTGTGTATTTCAATGAAACTCTGACAAAATGATTCTCTCTTGTGCCCATCATGGCTCCCCAAATTTGGTCAATCCACCATCACGGGTTTTTTGTTTAGAGCCTATTGGATGTTTACCCTGATTAGGCGAATTTCACTGAAAACGCCTGTTAGTTTAATTCCTCAATGGTTAATGGTAGAACTTTGAAAATGCAGAAAAACACTTCAGATCACAAGAGCACACTGTGCTTCTTTCCTGGTTCAAGTATCTCAAAGCTGAATCACTAGGTAGCAAAAGAGTTTCAAACTCACAGAAAAGCGATTTAGCCAACTGGAAATAATTCCATGTTTCTTAGCTTCTGGGAACTAGGTTTCTTTGTGTATTTCAATGAAACTCTGACAAAATGATTTCTCTCTTGTGCCCCTCATGGCTCCCCAAATTTGGTCATTGCACCATCACGGGTTTTTTGTTTAGAGCCTATTGGATGTTTACCCTGATTAGGCAAATTTCACTGAAAACGCCTGTAGTTTAATTCCTCAATGGTTAAAGTTAGAACTTTGAAAATGCAGAAAAGCACTTCATTTCACAAGAGCACACTGTGCTTCTGTCCTGGTTCAAGTATCTCAAAGCTGAATCACTAGGTAGCAAAAGAGTTTCAAACTCACTGAAAAGCGATTTAGCCAACTAGAAATAATTCCATGTTTCTTAGCTTGTGTGTATTAGGTTTCTTTGTGTATTTCAATGAAACTCTGACAAAATGATTCTCTCTTGTGTCCCTCATGGCTCCCCAAATTTGGTCATCTGACCATCACGGGTTTTTTGTTTAGAGCCTATTGGATGTTTACCCTGATTAGGCGAATTTCACTGAAAACGCCTGTTAGTTTAATTCCTCAATGGTTAATGCTAGAACTTTGAAAATGCAGAAAAGCACTTCAGATCACAAGAGCACACTGTGCTTCTGTCCTGGTTCAAGTATCTCAAAGCTGAATCACTAGGTAGCAAAAGAGTTTCAAACTCACAGAAAAGCGATTTAGCCAAATGGAAATAATTCCATGTTTCTTAGCTTCTGGGTACTAGGTTTCTTTGTGTATTTCAATGAAACTCTGAAGAAATGATTATCTCATGTGCCCCTACAGGCTCCCCAAGTTAGGTCATCCCACCATCAAGGGTGTTTTGTTTACAGTCTAATGGATGTTTACCCTGATTAGGCGAAAATGCCTGAAAACGCCTCTGAGTTTAATTTTTAAATGGTTAATGCTAGAACTTTAAAAACGCAGAAAAACACTTTAGTTCACAAGTGCACACTGTGCTTCTGTCCTGGTTCAAGTATCTCAAAGCTGCATCACTAGGTAGGAAAAGAGTTTCAAACTAACATAAAAGCGATTTAGCCAACTGGAAATAACTCCATGTTTCTTAGCTTCTGGGTACTAGGTTTCTTTGTGTATTTCCATGAAACTCTGTAAAAATGATTCTCTCTTGTACCACTCATGGCTCCCCAAATTTGGACATCCCACCATCACGGGTTTTTTGTTTAGAGCCTATTTGATGTTTACACTGATTAGACGAATTTCACTGAAAACGCCTGTAGTTTAATTCCTCAATGGTGAAAGCTTGAACTTTGAAAATGCAGAAAAGCACTTCATATCACAAAAGCACATTGTGCTTCTGTCCTAGTTCAAGTATCTCAAAGCTGAATCACTAGGTAGCAAAAGAGTTTCAAACTCACAGAAAAGCGATTTAGCCAACAGGAAATAATTCCATGTTTCTTAGCTTCTGGGAACTAGGTTTCTTTGTGTATTTCAATGAACCTCTGACAAAATGATTCTCTCTTGTGCCCCTCATGGCTCCCCAAATGTGGTCAATCCACCATCACGTGTTTTTTGTTTAGAGCCTATTGGATATTTACCCTGATTAGGCGAATTACTCTGAAAACGCCTGTAGTTTAACTCCTCAATGTTTAATGCTAGAACTTTGAAAATGCAGAAAAACACTTCAGATCACAAAAGCACACTGTGCTTCTGTCCTGGTTCAAGTATCTCAAAGCTGAATCACTAGGTAGAAAAAAGTTTCAAACTCACAGAAAAGCGTTTTAGAGAACTGGAAATAATTCCATGTTTCTTAGCTTCTTGGCACTAGGTTTCTTTGTGTATTTCAATGAAACTCTGAGAAAATGATTCTCTGATGTGCCCCTCAAGGCTCGCCAAGTTTGGTCATCCCACCATCATGGTTGTTTTGTTGCATTCTATTGGATGTTTACACTGATTAGGCGAAAATGCCTGAAAATGCCTGTGAGTTTAATTCTTAAATGGTTAAAGCTAGAACTTTAAAAACGCAAAACAACACTTTAGTTCACAAGAGCACACTGTGCTTCTCTCCTCGTTCAAGTATCTCAAAGCTGAAGCTCTCGGTAGCAAAAGAGGTTCAAACTCACAGAAAAGCGATTTAGCCAACTGGAAATAATTCCAAGTTTCTTAGCTTCTGGGTACTAGGTTTCTTTGTGTATTTCAATGAATCTCTGACAAAATGATTCTCTCTTGTGTCCCTCATGGCTCCCCAAATTAGGTCATCTCACCATCAAGGGTTTTTTGTTTAGAGCCTATTGGATATTTACCCTGATAAGGCGAATTTCACTTAAAACGCCTGTTAGTTTAATTAAAAAATGGTTAATGCTAGAACGTTGAAAATGCAGAAAAGCACTTCAGATCACAAGAGCACACTGTGCTTCTTTCCTGGTTCAAGTATCTCAAAGCTGAATCATTAGGTAACGAAAGAGTTTCAAACTCACAGAAAAGCGTTTTAGCGAACTGGAAATAATTCCATGTTTCTTAGCTTTTGGGCACTAGGTTTCTTTGTGTATTTCAATGAAACTCTGAAGAAATGATTCTCTCATGTGACCATCAAGGCTCCCCAAGTTTGGTCATCCCACCATCAAGGGTGTTTTGTTGCAGTCTATTGGATGTTTACCTTGATTAGGCGAAAATGCCTGAAAACGCCTTTGAGTTTAATACTTAAATGGTTAATGCTAGAACTTTAAAAACGCAAAACAACACTTTAGTTCACAAGAGCACACTGTGCTTCTCTCCTGGTTCAAGTATCTCAAAGCTGAATCACTAGGTAGCAAAAGAGTTTCAAACTCACAGAGAAGCGTTTTAGCCATCTGGAAATAATTCCATGTTTCTTAGCTTGTGGGTACTAGGTTTCTTTTTGTATTTCAATGAAACTCTGACAAAATGATTCTATCTTGTGCCCCTCATGGCTCCCCAAATGTGGTCAATCCACCATCACGGTTTTTTTGTTTAGAGCCTACTGGATATTTACCCTGATTAGGCGAATTTCACTGAAAACGCCTGTAGTTTAATTCCTCAATGGTTAATGCTAGAACTTTGAAAATGCAGAAAAGCACTTCAGATCACAAGAGCACACTGTGCTTCTTTCCTGGTTCAAGTATCTCAAAGCTGAATCATTAGGTAGCAAAAGAGTTTCAAACTCACAGAAGAGCGATTTAGCCAAATGGAAATAATTCCATGTTTCTTAGCTTCTGGGTACTAGGTTTCTTTGTGTATTTCAATGAAACTCTGAAGAAATGATTATCTCATGTGCCCCTACAGGCTCCCCAAGTTAGGTCATCCCACCATCAAGGGTGTTTTGTTGACAGTCTAATGGATGTTTACCCTGATTAGGCGAAAATGCCTGAAAACGCCTGTGAGTTTAATTCTTAAATGGTTAATGCTAGAACTTTAAAAACGCAGAAAAACACTTTAGTTCACAAGAGCACACTTTGCTTCTGTCCTGGTTCAAGTATCTCAAAGCTGCATCACTAGGTAGGAATAGAGTTTCAAACTAACATAAAAGCGATTTAGCCAACTGGAAATAACTCCATGTTTCTTAGCTTCTGGGTACTAGGTTTCTTTGTGTATTTCCATGAAACTCTGAAAAAATGATTCTCTCTTGTGCCACTCATGGCTCCCCAAATTTGGACATCCCACAATCACGGGATTTTTGTTTAGAGCCTATTCGATGTTTACCCTGATTAGACGAATTTCAATGAAAACGCCTTTAGTTTAATTCCTCAATGGTTAAAGCTTGAACTTTGAAAATGCAGAAAAGCACTTCATATCACAAAAGCACATTGTGCTTCTGTCCAGGTTCAAGTATCTCAAAGCTCAATCACTAGGTAGGAAAAGAGTTTCAAACTCACAGAAAAGCGATTTAGCCAACTGGAAATAATTCCATGTTTCGTAGCTTCTGGGTACTAGGTTTCTTTGTGTATTTCAATGAAACTCTGACAAAATGATTCTCTCTTGTGCCCCACATGGCTCCCCAAATTTGGTCAATCCACCATCACGGGTTTTTTGTTTAGAGCCTATTGGATGTTTACCTGCTTAGGCGAATTTCACTGAAAATGCCTTTTAGTTTAGTTCCTCAATGGTTAATGCTAGAACTTTGAAAATGCAGAAAAGCACTTCAGATCACAAGAGCACACTGTGCTTCTTTCCTGGTTCAAGTATCTCAAAGCTGAATCACTAGGTAGCAAAAGAGCTTCAAACTCACAGAAAAGCGATTTAGCCAACAGGAAATAATTCCATGTTTTTTAGCTTCTGGGAACTAGGTTTCTTTGTGTATTTCAATGAAACTCTGACAAAATGATTCTCTCTTGTGCCCCTCATGGCTCCCCAAATGTGGTCAATCCACCATCACGTGTTTTTTGTTTAGAGCCAATTGGATGTTTACCCTGATTAGGCGAATTACACTGAAAACGCCTGTAGTTTAACTCCTCAATGTTTAATGCTAGAACTTTGAAAATGCAGAAAACCACTTCAGATCACAAAAGCACACTGTGCTTCTGTCCTGGTTCAAGTATCTCAAAGCTGAATCACTAGGGAGAAAAAAGTTTCAAACTCACAGAAAAGCGTTTTAGAGAACTGGAAATAATTCCATGTTTCTTAGCTTCTGGGCACTAGGTTTCTTTGTGTATTTCAATGAAACTCAGAAAAAATGATTCTCTCATGTGCCCCTCAAGGCTCGCCAACTTTGGTCATCCCACCATCATGTGTGTTTTGTTGCAGTCTATTGGATGTTTACACTGATTAGGTGAAAATGCCTGAAAACGCCTGTGAGTTTAATTCTTTAATGGTTAATGCTAGAACTTTAAAAATGCAAAACAACACTTTAGTTCACAAGAGCACACTGTGCTTCTCTCCTGGTTCACGTATCTCAAAGCTGAAGCTCTCGGTAGCAAAAGAGTTTCAAACTCACAGAAAAGTGATTTAGCCAACTGGAAATAATTCCAAGTTTCTTAGCTTCTGGGTACTAGGTTTCTTTGTGTATTTCAATGAATCTCTGACAAAATGATTCTCTCTTGTGTCCCTCATGGCTCCCCAAATTAGGTCATCTCACCATCAAGGGTTTTTTGTTTAGAGCCTATTGGATGTTTACCCTGATAAGGCGAATTTCACTGAAAACGCCTGTTAGTTTAATTAAACAATGGTTAATGCTAGAACTTTGAAAATGCAGAAAAGCACTTCAGATCACAAGAGCACACTGTGCTTCTTTCCTGGTTCATGTATCTCAAAGCTGAATCACTAGGTAACGAAAGAGTTTCAAACTCACAGAAAAGTGTTTTAGCGAACTGGAAATAATTCCATGTTTCTTAGCTTCTGTGCAAGAGCTTTCTTTGTGTATTTCAATGAAACTCTGAAGAATTGATTCTCTCATGTGCCCCTCCAGGCTCCCAAAGTTTGGTCATCCCACCATCAAGGGTGTTTTGTTTACAGTCTATTGGATGTTTATCCTGATTAGGCGAAAATGCCTGAAAACGCCTGTGAGTTTAATTCTTAAATGGTTAATGCTAGAACTTTAAAAAGGCAGAAAAACACTTTAGTTCACAAGAGCACACTGTGCTTCTCTCCTGGTTCAAGTATCTCAAAGCTGAATCACTAGGTAGCAAAAGAGTTTCAAACTCACAGGAAATAATTCCATGGAAATAATTAGCCAACTTAAAATAATTCCATGTTTCTTAGCTTGTGGGTACTAGGTTTCTTTTTGTATTTCCATGAAACTCTGACAAAATGATTCTCTCTTGTGCCCCTCATGGCTCCCCAAATTTGGTCAATCCACCATCACGGGTTTTTTGTTTAGAGCCTATTGGATGTTTACCCTGATTAGGCGAATTTCACTGAAAACGCCTGTTAGTTTAATTCCTCAATGGTTAATGGTAGAACTTTGAAAATGCAGAAAAGCACTTCAGATCACAAGAGCACACTGTGCTTCTTTCCTGGTTCAAGTATCTCAAAGCTGAATCACTAGGTAGCAAAAGAGTTTCAAACTCAAAGAAAAGCGATTTAGCCAACTGGAAATAATTCCAAGTTTCTTAGCTTCTGGGTACTAGGTTTCTTTGTGTATTTCAATGAATCTCTGACAAAATGATTCTCTCTTGTGTCCCTCATGGCTCCCCAAATTACGTCATCTCACCATCAAGGGTTTTTTGTTTAGAGCCTATTGGATGTTTACCCTGATTAGGCGAATTTCACTGAAAACGCCTTTTAGTTTAATTCCTCAATGGTTAATGCTAGAACTTTGAAAATGCAGAAAAGCACTTCAGATCACAAGAGCACACTGTGCTTCTGTCCTGGTTCAAGTATCTCAAAGCTGAATCACTAGGTAGCATAAGAGTTTCAAACTCACCGAAAAGCGATTTAGCCAACTGGAAATAATTCCAGGTTTATTTGCTTCTGGGTACTAGGTTTCTTTGTGTATTTCAATGAAACTCTGACAAAATGATTCTCTCTTTTGCTCCTTATGGCTCCCCAAATTTGGTCATCCCACCATCACAGGTTTTTTGTTTAGAGCCTATTGGATGTTTACCCCGATTAGGCGAATTTCACTGAAAACGCCTGTAGTTTAATACCTCAATGGTTAAAGCTAGAAGTTTGAAAATGCAGAAAATCACTTCATTTCACAAGAGCACACTGTGCTTCTTTCCTGGTTCAAGTATCTCAAAGCTGAATCACTAGGTAGCAAAAGAGTTTCAAACTCACAGAAAAGCAATTTAGCCAACTGGAAATATTTCCATGTTTCTTAGCTTGTTTGTACTAGGTTTTCTTTGTGTATTTCAATGAAACTATGAAAAAATGATTCTCTGTTGTATCCCTCATGGCTCCCTAAATTTAGTCATCTCACCATCACGGGTTTTTTGTTTAGAGCCTATTGGATGTTTACCCTGATTAGGCGAATTTCACTGTAAACGCCTGTTAGTTTAATTAAACAATGGTTAATGATAGAACTTTGAAAATGCAGAAAAGCACTTCAGATCACAAAAGCACACTGTGCTTCTGTCCTGGTTCAAGTATCTCAAAGCTGAATCACTAGGTAGAAAAAAGTTTCAAACTCACAGAAAAGCGTTTTAGAGAACTGGAAATAATTCCATGTTTCTTAGCTTCTGGGCACTAGGTTTCTTTGTGTATTTCAATGAAACTCTGACAAAATGATTCTCTCATGTGCCCCTCAAGGCTCGCCAAGTTTGGTCATCCCACCATCATGGGTGTTTTGTTGCAGTCTATTGGATGTTTACACTGATTAGGCGAAAATGCCTGAAAACGCCTGTGAGTTTAATTCTTAAATGGTTAATGCTAGAACTTTAAAAATTCAGAACAACACTTTAGTTCACAAGAGCACACTGTGCTTCTCTCCTGGTTCAAGTATCTCAAAGCTGAAGCTCTTGGTAGCAAAAGAGTTTCAAACTTACTGAAAAGCGATTTAGCCAACTGGAAATAATTCCAAGTGTCTTAGCTTCAGGGTACTAGGTTTCTTTGTGTATTTCAATGAAACTCTGAAAAAATGATTCTCTCTTGTGTCCCTCATGGCTCCCCATATTAGGTCATCTCACCATCAAGGGTTTTTTGTTTAGAGCCTATTGGATGTTTACCCTGATATGGCGAATTTCACTGAAAACGCCTGTTAGTTTAATTAAACAATGGTTAATGGTAGAACTTTGAAAATGCAGAAAAGCACTTCAGATCACAAGAGCACACTGTGCTTCTGTCCTCGTTCAAGTATCTCAAAGCTGAATCACTAGGTAACAAAAGAGTTTCAAACTCACAGAAAAGTGTTTTAGCGAACTGGAAATAATTCCATGTTTCTTAGCTTCTGGGCACTAGGTTTATTTGTGTATTTCAATGAAACTCTGAAGAAATGATTCTCTCATGTGACCATCAAGGCTCCCCAAGTTTGGTCATCCCACCATCAAGGGTGTTTTGTTGCAGTCTATTGGATGTTTACCTTGATTAGGCGAAAATGCCTGAAAACGCCTTTGAGTTTAATACTTAAATGGTTAATGCTAGAACTTTAAAAACGCAAAACAACACTTTAGTTCACAAGAGCACACTGTGCTTCTCTCCTGGTTCAAGTATCTCAAAGCTGAATCACTAGGTAGCAAAAGAGTTTCAAACTCACAGAGAAGCGTTTTAGCCATCTGGAAATAATTCCATGTTTCTTAGCTTGTGGGTACTAGGTTTCTTTTTGTATTTCAATGAAACTCTGACAAAATGATTCTATCTTGTGCCCCTCATGGCTCCCCAAATGTGGTCAATCCACCATCACGGTTTTTTTGTTTAGAGCCTACTGGATATTTACCCTGATTAGGCGAATTTCACTGAAAACGCCTGTAGTTTAATTCCTCAATGGTTAATGCTAGAACTTTGAAAATGCAGAAAAGCACTTCAGATCACAAGAGCACACTGTGCTTCTTTCCTGGTTCAAGTATCTCAAAGCTGAATCATTAGGTAGCAAAAGAGTTTCAAACTCACAGAAGAGCGATTTAGCCAAATGGAAATAATTCCATGTTTCTTAGCTTCTGGGTACTAGGTTTCTTTGTGTATTTCAATGAAACTCTGAAGAAATGATTATCTCATGTGCCCCTACAGGCTCCCCAAGTTAGGTCATCCCACCATCAAGGGTGTTTTGTTGACAGTCTAATGGATGTTTACCCTGATTAGGCGAAAATGCCTGAAAACGCCTGTGAGTTTAATTCTTAAATGGTTAATGCTAGAACTTTAAAAACGCAGAAAAACACTTTAGTTCACAAGAGCACACTTTGCTTCTGTCCTGGTTCAAGTATCTCAAAGCTGCATCACTAGGTAGGAATAGAGTTTCAAACTAACATAAAAGCGATTTAGCCAACTGGAAATAACTCCATGTTTCTTAGCTTCTGGGTACTAGGTTTCTTTGTGTATTTCCATGAAACTCTGAAAAAATGATTCTCTCTTGTGCCACTCATGGCTCCCCAAATTTGGACATCCCACAATCACGGGATTTTTGTTTAGAGCCTATTCGATGTTTACCCTGATTAGACGAATTTCAATGAAAACGCCTTTAGTTTAATTCCTCAATGGTTAAAGCTTGAACTTTGAAAATGCAGAAAAGCACTTCATATCACAAAAGCACATTGTGCTTCTGTCCAGGTTCAAGTATCTCAAAGCTCAATCACTAGGTAGGAAAAGAGTTTCAAACTCACAGAAAAGCGATTTAGCCAACTGGAAATAATTCCATGTTTCGTAGCTTCTGGGTACTAGGTTTCTTTGTGTATTTCAATGAAACTCTGACAAAATGATTCTCTCTTGTGCCCCACATGGCTCCCCAAATTTGGTCAATCCACCATCACGGGTTTTTTGTTTAGAGCCTATTGGATGTTTACCTGCTTAGGCGAATTTCACTGAAAATGCCTTTTAGTTTAGTTCCTCAATGGTTAATGCTAGAACTTTGAAAATGCAGAAAAGCACTTCAGATCACAAGAGCACACTGTGCTTCTTTCCTGGTTCAAGTATCTCAAAGCTGAATCACTAGGTAGCAAAAGAGCTTCAAACTCACAGAAAAGCGATTTAGCCAACAGGAAATAATTCCATGTTTTTTAGCTTCTGGGAACTAGGTTTCTTTGTGTATTTCAATGAAACTCTGACAAAATGATTCTCTCTTGTGCCCCTCATGGCTCCCCAAATGTGGTCAATCCACCATCACGTGTTTTTTGTTTAGAGCCAATTGGATGTTTACCCTGATTAGGCGAATTACACTGAAAACGCCTGTAGTTTAACTCCTCAATGTTTAATGCTAGAACTTTGAAAATGCAGAAAACCACTTCAGATCACAAAAGCACACTGTGCTTCTGTCCTGGTTCAAGTATCTCAAAGCTGAATCACTAGGGAGAAAAAAGTTTCAAACTCACAGAAAAGCGTTTTAGAGAACTGGAAATAATTCCATGTTTCTTAGCTTCTGGGCACTAGGTTTCTTTGTGTATTTCAATGAAACTCAGAAAAAATGATTCTCTCATGTGCCCCTCAAGGCTCGCCAACTTTGGTCATCCCACCATCATGTGTGTTTTTGTTGCAGTCTATTGGATGTTTACACTGATTAGGTGAAAATGCCTGAAAACGCCTGTGAGTTTAATTCTTTAATGGTTAATGCTAGAACTTTAAAAATGCAAAACAACACTTTAGTTCACAAGAGCACACTGTGCTTCTCTCCTGGTTCACGTATCTCAAAGCTGAAGCTCTCGGTAGCAAAAGAGTTTCAAACTCACAGAAAAGTGATTTAGCCAACTGGAAATAATTCCAAGTTTCTTAGCTTCTGGGTACTAGGTTTCTTTGTGTATTTCAATGAATCTCTGACAAAATGATTCTCTCTTGTGTCCCTCATGGCTCCCCAAATTAGGTCATCTCACCATCAAGGGTTTTTTGTTTAGAGCCTATTGGATGTTTACCCTGATAAGGCGAATTTCACTGAAAACGCCTGTTAGTTTAATTAAACAATGGTTAATGCTAGAACTTTGAAAATGCAGAAAAGCACTTCAGATCACAAGAGCACACTGTGCTTCTTTCCTGGTTCATGTATCTCAAAGCTGAATCACTAGGTAACGAAAGAGTTTCAAACTCACAGAAAAGTGTTTTAGCGAACTGGAAATAATTCCATGTTTCTTAGCTTCTGTGCAAGAGCTTTCTTTGTGTATTTCAATGAAACTCTGAAGAATTGATTCTCTCATGTGCCCCTCCAGGCTCCCCAAGTTTGGTCATCCCACCATCAAGGGTGTTTTGTTTACAGTCTATTGGATGTTTATCCTGATTAGGCGAAAATGCCTGAAAACGCCTGTGAGTTTAATTCTTAAATGGTTAATGCTAGAACTTTAAAAAGGCAGAAAAACACTTTAGTTCACAAGAGCACACTGTGCTTCTCTCCTGGTTCAAGTATCTCAAAGCTGAATCACTAGGTAGCAAAAGAGTTTCAAACTCACAGGAAATAATTCCATGGAAATAATTAGCCAACTTAAAATAATTCCATGTTTCTTAGCTTGTGGGTACTAGGTTTCTTTTTGTATTTCCATGAAACTCTGACAAAATGATTCTCTCTTGTGCCCCTCATGGCTCCCCAAATTTGGTCAATCCACCATCACGGGTTTTTTGTTTAGAGCCTATTGGATGTTTACCCTGATTAGGCGAATTTCACTGAAAACGCCTGTTAGTTTAATTCCTCAATGGTTAATGGTAGAACTTTGAAAATGCAGAAAAGCACTTCAGATCACAAGAGCACACTGTGCTTCTTTCCTGGTTCAAGTATCTCAAAGCTGAATCACTAGGTAGCAAAAGAGTTTCAAACTCAAAGAAAAGCGATTTAGCCAACTGGAAATAATTCCAAGTTTCTTAGCTTCTGGGTACTAGGTTTCTTTGTGTATTTCAATGAATCTCTGACAAAATGATTCTCTCTTGTGTCCCTCATGGCTCCCCAAATTACGTCATCTCACCATCAAGGGTTTTTTGTTTAGAGCCTATTGGATGTTTACCCTGATTAGGCGAATTTCACTGAAAACGCCTTTTAGTTTAATTCCTCAATGGTTAATGCTAGAACTTTGAAAATGCAGAAAAGCACTTCAGATCACAAGAGCACACTGTGCTTCTGTCCTGGTTCAAGTATCTCAAAGCTGAATCACTAGGTAGCATAAGAGTTTCAAACTCACCGAAAAGCGATTTAGCCAACTGGAAATAATTCCAGGTTTATTTGCTTCTGGGTACTAGGTTTCTTTGTGTATTTCAATGAAACTCTGACAAAATGATTCTCTCTTTTGCTCCTTATGGCTCCCCAAATTTGGTCATCCCACCATCACAGGTTTTTTGTTTAGAGCCTATTGGATGTTTACCCCGATTAGGCGAATTTCACTGAAAACGCCTGTAGTTTAATACCTCAATGGTTAAAGCTAGAAGTTTGAAAATGCAGAAAATCACTTCATTTCACAAGAGCACACTGTGCTTCTTTCCTGGTTCAAGTATCTCAAAGCTGAATCACTAGGTAGCAAAAGAGTTTCAAACTCACAGAAAAGCAATTTAGCCAACTGGAAATATTTCCATGTTTCTTAGCTTGTTTGTACTAGGTTTCTTTGTGTATTTCAATGAAACTATGAAAAAATGATTCTCTGTTGTATCCCTCATGGCTCCCTAAATTTAGTCATCTCACCATCACGGGTTTTTTGTTTAGAGCCTATTGGATGTTTACCCTGATTAGGCGAATTTCACTGTAAACGCCTGTTAGTTTAATTAAACAATGGTTAATGATAGAACTTTGAAAATGCAGAAAAGCACTTCAGATCACAAAAGCACACTGTGCTTCTGTCCTGGTTCAAGTATCTCAAAGCTGAATCACTAGGTAGAAAAAAGTTTCAAACTCACAGAAAAGCGTTTTAGAGAACTGGAAATAATTCCATGTTTCTTAGCTTCTGGGCACTAGGTTTCTTTGTGTATTTCAATGAAACTCTGACAAAATGATTCTCTCATGTGCCCCTCAAGGCTCGCCAAGTTTGGTCATCCCACCATCATGGGTGTTTTGTTGCAGTCTATTGGATGTTTACACTGATTAGGCGAAAATGCCTGAAAACGCCTGTGAGTTTAATTCTTAAATGGTTAATGCTAGAACTTTAAAAATTCAGAACAACACTTTAGTTCACAAGAGCACACTGTGCTTCTCTCCTGGTTCAAGTATCTCAAAGCTGAAGCTCTTGGTAGCAAAAGAGTTTCAAACTTACTGAAAAGCGATTTAGCCAACTGGAAATAATTCCAAGTGTCTTAGCTTCAGGGTACTAGGTTTCTTTGTGTATTTCAATGAAACTCTGAAAAAATGATTCTCTCTTGTGTCCCTCATGGCTCCCCATATTAGGTCATCTCACCATCAAGGGTTTTTTGTTTAGAGCCTATTGGATGTTTACCCTGATATGGCGAATTTCACTGAAAACGCCTGTTAGTTTAATTAAACAATGGTTAATGGTAGAACTTTGAAAATGCAGAAAAGCACTTCAGATCACAAGAGCACACTGTGCTTCTGTCCTCGTTCAAGTATCTCAAAGCTGAATCACTAGGTAACAAAAGAGTTTCAAACTCACAGAAAAGTGTTTTAGCGAACTGGAAATAATTCCATGTTTCTTAGCTTCTGGGCACTAGGTTTATTTGTGTATTTCAATGAAACTCTGAAGAAATGATTCTCTCTTGTGCCCATCAAGGCTCCCCAAGTTTGGTCATCCCACCATCAAGGTTGTTTTGTTTACAGTCTATTGGATGTTTACCCTGATTAGGCGAAAATGCCTGAAAACGCCTGTGAGTTTAATTCTTAAATGGTTAATGCTAGAACTTTAAAAACGCAGAACAACACTTTAGTTCACAAGAGCACACTGTGCTTCTCTCCTGGTTCAAGTATCTCAAAGCTGAATCATTAGGTAGCAAAAGAGTTTCAAACTCACAGGAATGCGTTTTAGCTAACTGGAAATAATTCCATGTTTCTTAGCTTGTGGGTACTAGGTTTCTTTTTGTATTTCAATGAAACTCTGACAAAATGATTCTCTCTTGTGCCCCTCATGGATCCCCAAATTTGGTCAATCCACCATCACGAGTTTTTTGTTTAGAGCCTATTGGATATTTACCCTGATTAGGCGAATTTCACTGAAAACGCCTGTTAGTTTAATTCCTCAATGGTTAATGCTAGAACTTTGAAAATGCAGAAAAGCACTTCAGATCACAAGAGAACACTGTGCTTCTTTCCTGGTTCAAGTATCTCAGAGCTGAATCACTAGGTAGCAAAAGAGTTTCAAACTCACAGAAAAGCGATTTAGCCAACTGGAAATAATTCCATGTTTCTTAGCTTCTGGGAACTAGGTTTCTTTGTGTATTTCAATGAAACTCTGACAAAATGATTCTCTCTTGTGCCCCTCATGGCTCTCCAAATTTGGTCATCGCACCATCACGGGTTTTTTGTTTAGAGCCTATTGGATGTTTACCCTGATTAGGCAAATTTCACTGAAAACGCCTGTAGTTTAATTCCTCAATGGTTAAAGTTAGAACTTTGAAAATGCAGAAAAGCACTTCATTTCACAAGAGCACACTGTACTTCTGTCCTGGTTCAAGTATCTCAAAGCTGAATCACTAGGTAGCAAAAGAGTTTCAAACTCACTGAAAAGCGATTTAGCCAACTAGAAATAATTCCATGTTTCTTAGCTTGTGTGTATTAGGTTTCTTTGTGTATTTCAATGAAACTCTGACAAAATGATTCTCTCTTGTGTCCCTCATGGCTCCCCAAATTTGGTCATTTGACCATCACGGGTTTTTTGTTTAGAGCCTATTGGATGTTTACCCTGATAAGGCGAATTTCACTGAAAACGCCTGTTAGTTTAATTCCTCAATGGTTAATGCTAGAACTTTGAAAATGCAGAAAAGCACTTCAGATCACAAGAGCACATTGTGCTTCTGTCCTGGTTCAAGTATCTCAAAGCTGAATCACTAGGTAGCAAAAGAGTTTCAAACTCACAGAAAAGCGATTTAGCCATCAGGAAATAATTCCATGTTTCTTAGCTTCTGGGTACTAGGTTTCTTTGTGTATTTCAATGAAACTCTGAAGAAATGATTATCTCATGTGCCCCTACAGGCTCCCCAAGTTAGGTCATCCCACCATCAAGGGTGTTTTGTTTACAGTCTAATGGATGTTTACCCTGATTAGGCGAAAATGCCTGAAAACGCCTGTGAGTTTAATTCTTAAATGGTTAATGCTAGAACTTTAATAACGCAGAAAAACACTTTAGTTCACAAGAGCACACTGTGCTTCTGTCCTGGTTCAAGTATCTCAAAGCTGCATCACTAGGTAGGAAAAGAGTTTCAAACTAACATAAAAGCGATTTAGCCAACTGGAAATAACTCCATGTTTCTTAGCTTCTGGGTACTAGGTTTCTTTGTGTATTTCCATGAAACTCTGAAAAAATTATTCTCTCTTGTGCCACTCATGGCTCCCCAAATTTGGACATCCCACCATCACGGGTTTGTTGTTTAGAGCCTATTGGATGTTTACCCTGATTAGACGAATTTCACTGAAAACGCCTGTAGTTTAATTCCTCAATGGTTAAAGCTTGAACTTTGAAAATGCAGAAAAGCACTTCATATCACAAAAGCACATTGTGCTTCTGTCCTGGTTCAAGTATCTCAAAGCTGAATCACTAGCTAGGAAAAGAGTTTCAAACTCACAGAAAAGCGATTTAGCCATCAGGAAATAATTCCATGTTTCTTAGCTTCTGGGAACTAGGTTTCTTTGTGTATTTCAATGAAACTCTGACAAAATGATTCTCTCTTGTGCCCCTCATGGCTCCCCAAATGTGGTCAATCCACCATCACGTGTTTTTTGTTTAGAGCCTATTGGATGTTTACCCTGATTAGGCGAATTACACTGAAAACGCCTGTAGTTTTAACTCCTCAAAGTTTAATGCTAGAACTTTGAAAATGCAGAAAACCACTTCAGATCACAAAAGCACACTGTGCTTCTGTCCTGGTTCAAGTATCTCAAAGCTGAATCACTAGGTAGAAAAAAGTTTCAAACTCACAGAAAAGCGTTTTAGAGAACTGGAAATAATTCCATGTTTCTTAGCTTCTGGGTACTAGGTTTCTTTGTGTATTTCAATGAAACTCTGCAAAAATGATTCTCTCATGTGCCCCTCAAGGCTCGCCAAGTTTGGTCATCCCACCATCATGGGTGTTTTGTTGCAGTCTATTGTATGTTTACACTGATTAGGCGAAAATGCCTGAAAACGCCTGTGAGTTTAATTCTTAAATGGTTAATGCTAGAACTTTAAAAACGCAAAACAACACTTTAGTTCACAAGAGCACACTGTGCTTCTCTCCTGGTTCAAGTACCTCAAAGCTGAAGCTCTCGGTAGCAAAAGAGTTTCAAACTCACAGAAAAGCGATTTAGCCAACTGGAAATAATTCCAAGTTTCTTAGCTTCTGGGTACTAGGTTTCTTTGTGTATTTCAATGAATCTCTGACAAAATGATTCTCTCTTGTGTCCCTCATGGCTCCCCAAATTACGTCATCTCACCATCAAGGGTTTTTTGTTTAGAGCCTATTGGATGTTTACCCTGATTAGGCGAATTTCACTGAAAACGCCTTTTAGTTTAATTCCTCAATGGTTAATGCTACAACTTTGAAAATGCAGAAAAGCACTTCAGATCACAAGACCACACTGTGCTTCTGTCCTGGTTCAAGTATCTCAAAGCTGAATCACTAGGTAGCATAAGAGTTTCAAACTCACAGAAAAGCGATTTAGCCAACTGGAAATAATTCCAGGTTTATTTGCTTCTGGGTACTAGGTTTCTTTGTGTATTTCAATGAAACTCTGACAAAATGATTCTCTCTTGTGCTCCTTATGGCTCCCCAAATTTGGTCATCCCACCATCACGGTTTTTTGTTTAGAGCCTATTGGATGTTTACCCCGATTAGGCGAATTTCACTGAAAACGCCTGTAGTTTAATACCTCAATGGTTAAAGCTAGAACTTTGAAAATGCAGAAAAGCACTACATTTCACAAGAGCACACTGTGCTTCTTTCTTGGTTAAAGTATCTCAAAGCTGAATCACTAGGTAGCAAAAGAGTTTCAAACTCACAGAAAAGCGATTTAGCCAACTGGAAATATTTCCATGTTTCTTAGCTTGTGTGTACTAGGTTTCTTTGTGTATTTCAATGAAACTATGAAAAAATGATTCTCTGTTGTATCCCTCATGGCTCCCTAAATTTAGTCATCTCACCATCACGGGGTTTTTTTGTTTAGAGCCTATTGGATATTTACCCTGATTAGGCGAAAATGCCTGAAAACGCCTGTGAGTTTAATTCTTAAATGGTTAATGCTAGAACTTTAAAAACACAGAACAACACTTTAGTTCACAAGAGCACACTGTGCTTCTCTCCTGGTTCAAGTATCTCAAAGCTGAATCACTAGGTAGCAAAAGAGTTTCAAACTCACAGAAAAGCGATTTAGACAAATGGAAATAATTCCATGTTTCTTAGCTTCTGGGTACTAGGTTTCTTTGTGTATTTCAATGAAACTCTGAAGAAATGATTATCTCATGTGCCCCTACAGGCTCCCCAAGTTAGGTCATCCCACCATCAAGGGTGTTTTGTTTACAGTCTAATGGATGTTTACCCTGATTAGGCGAAAATGCCTGAAAACGCCTGTGAGTTTACTTCTTAAATGGTTAATGCTAGAACTTTAATAACGCAGAAAAACACTTTAGTTCACAAGAGCACACTGTGCTTCTGTCCTGGTTCAAGTATCTCAAAGCTGCATCACTAGGTAGGAAAAGAGTTTCAAACTAACATAAAAGCGATTTAGCCAACTGGAAATAACTCCATGTTTCTTAGATTCTGGGTACTAGGTTTCTTTGTGTATTTCCATGAAACTCTGAAAAAATTATTCTCTCTTGTGCCACTCATGGCTCCCCAAATTTGGACATCCCACCATCACGGGTTTTTTGTTTAGAGCCTATTGGATGTTTACCCTGATTAGACGAATTTGACTGAAAACGCCTGTAGTTTAATTCCTCAATGGTTAAAGCTTGAACTTTGAAAATGCAGAAAAGCACTTCATATCACAAAAGCACATTGTGCTTCTGTCCTGGTTCAAGTATCTCAAAGCTGAATCACTAGCTAGGAAAAGAGTTTCAAACTCACTGAAAAGCGATTTAGCCAACTGGAAATAATTCCATGTTTCGTAGCTTCTGGGTACTAAGTTTCTTTGTGTATTTCAATGAAACTCTGACAAAATGATTCACTCTTGTGCCGCTCATGGCTCCCCAAATTTGGTCAATCCACCATCACGGGTTTTTTGTTTAGAGCCTATTGGATGTTAACCCTGCTTAGGCGAATTTCACAGAAAATGCCTGTTAGTTTAGTTCCTCAATGGTTAATGCTAGAACTTTGATAATGCAGAAAAGCACTTCAGATCACAAGAGCACACTGTGCTTCTTTCCTGGTTCAAGTATCTCAAAGCTGAATCACTAGGTAGCAAAAGAGTTTCAAACTCACAGAAAAGCGATTTAGCCAACAGGAAATAATTCCATGTTTCTTAGCTTCTGGGAACTAGGTTTCTTTGTGTATTTCAATGAAACTCTGACAAAATGATTCTCTCTTGTGCCCCTCATGGCTCCCCAAATGTGGTCAATCCACCATCCCGAGTTTTTTGTTTAGAGCCTATTGGATGTTTACCCTGTTTAGGCGAATTACACTGAAAACGCCTGTAGTTTAACTCCTCAATGTTTAATGCTAGAACTTTGAAAATGCAGAAAAGCACTTCAGATCACAAAAGCACACTGTGCTTCTGTCCTGGTTCAAGTATCTCAAAGCTGAATCACTAGGTAGAAAAAAGTTTCAAACTCACAGAAAAGCGTTTTAGAGAACTGGAAATAATTCCATGTTTCTTAGCTTCTGGGCACTAGGTTTCTTTGTGTATTTCAATGAAACTCTGAAAAAATGATTCTCTCATGTGCCCCTCAAGGCTCGCCAAATTTGGTCATCCCACCATCATGGGTGTTTTGTTGCAGTCTATTGGATGTTTACACTGATTAGGCGAAAATGCCTGAAAACGCCTGTGAGTTTAATTCTTAAATGGTTAATGCTAGAACTTTAAAAACGCAGAAAAACACTTTAGTTCACAAGAGCACACTGTGCTTCTGTCCTGGTTCAAGTATCTCAAAGCTGAAGCTCTTGGTAGCAAAAGAGTTTCAAACTTACTGAAAAGCGATTTAGCCAACTGGAAATAATTCCAGGTGTCTTAGCTTCTGGGTACTAGGTTTCTTTGTGTATTTCAATGAAACTCTGACAAAATGATTCTCTCTTGTGTCCCTCATGGCTCCCCATATTAGGTCATCTCACCATCAAGGGTTTTTTGTTTAGAGCCTATTGGATGTTTACCCTGATAAGGCGAATTTCACTGAAAACGCCTGTTAGTTTAATTAAACAATGGTTAATGATAGAACTTTGAAAATGCAGAAAAGCACTTCAGATCACAAGAGCACACTGTGCTTCTGTCCTCGTTCAAGTATCTCAAAGCTGAATCACTAGGTAACAAAAGAGTTTCAAACTCACAGAAAAGTGTTTTAGCGAACTGGAAATAATTCCATGTTTCTTAGCTTCTGGGCACTAGGTTTATTTGTGTATTTCAATGAAACTCTGAAGAAATGATTCTCTCTTGTGCCCATCAAGGCTCCCCAAGTTTGGTCATCCCACCATCAAGGGTGTTTTGTTTACAGTCTATTGGATGTTTACCCTGATTAGGCGAAAATGCCTGAAAACGCCTGTGAGTTTAATTCTTAAATGGTTAATGCTAGAACTTTAAAAACGCAGAACAACACTTTAGTTCACAAGAGCACACTGTGCTTCTCTCCTGGTTCAAGTATCTCAAAGCTGAATCACTAGGTAGCAAAAGAGTTTCAAACTCACAGGAATGCGTTTTAGCTAACTGGAAATCATTCCATGTTTCTTAGCTTGTGGGTACTAGGTTTCTTTTTGTATTTCAATGAAACTCTGACAAAATGATTCTCTCTTGTGCCCCTCATGGCTCCCCAAATGTGGTCAATCCACCATCACGAGTTTTTTGTTTAGAGCCTATTGGATATTTACCCTGATTACGCGAATTTCACTGAAAACGCCTGTTAGTTTAATTCCTCAATGGTTAATGCTAGAACTTTGAAAATGCAGAAAAGCACTTCAGATCACAAGAGAACACTGTGCTTCTTTCCTGGTTCAAGTATCTCAGAGCTGAATCACTAGGTAGCAAAAGAGTTTCAAACTCACAGAAAAGCGATTTAGCCAACTGGAAATAATTCCATGTTTCTTAGCTTCTGGGCACTAGTTTTCTTTGTGTATTTCAATGAAACTCTGACAAAATGATTCTCTCTTGTGCCCCTCATGGCTCTCCAAATTTGGTCATCGCACCATCACGGGTTTTTTCTTTAGAGCCTATTGGATGTTTACCCTGATTAGGCAAATTTCACTGAAAACGCCTGTAGTTTAATTCCTCAATGGCTAAAGTTAGAACTTTGAAAATGCAGAAAAGCACTTCATTTCACAAGTATCTCAAAGCTGCTAGGTAGAAAAAGAGTTTCAAACTCACACTGTGCTTCTGTCCTGGTTCAAGTATCTCAAAGCTGAATCACTAGGTAGCAAAAGAGTTTCAAGAGCACACTGTGCTTCTGTCCTGGTTCAAGTATCTCAAAGCTGAATCACTAGGTAGCAAAAGAGTTTCAAACTCACTGAAAAGCGATTTAGCCAACTAGAAATAATTCCATGTTTCTTAGCTTGTGTGTATTAGGTTTCTTTGTGTATTTCAATGAAACTCTGACAAAATGATTCTCTCTTGTGTCCCTCATGGCTCCCCAAATTTGGTCATTTGACCATCACGGGTTTTTTGTTTAGAGCCTATTGGATGTTTACCCTGATAAGGCGAATTTCACTGAAAACGCCTGTTAGTTTAATTCCTCAATGGTTAATGCTAGAACTTTGAAAATGCAGAAAAGCCCTTCAGATCACAAGAGAACATTGTGCTTCTGTCCTGGTTCAAGTATCTCAAAGCTGAATCACTAGGTAGCAAAAGAATTTCAAACTCACAGAAAAGCGATTTAGCCAAATGGAAATAATTCCATGTTTCTTAGCTTCTGGGTACTAGGTTTCTTTGTGTATTTCAATGAAACTCTGAAGAAATGATTATCTCATGTGCCCCTACAGGCTCCCCAAGTTAGGTCATCCCACCATCAAGGGTGTTTTGTTTACAGTCTAATGGATGTTTACCCTGATTAGGCGAAAATGCCTGAAAACGCCTGTGAGTTTAATTCTTAAATGGTTAATGCTAGAACTTTAAAAACGCAGAAAAACACTTTAGTTCACAAGAGCACACTGTGCTTCTGTCCTGGTTCAAGTATCTCAAAGCTGAAGCTCTCGGTAGCAAAAGAGTTTCAAACTCACAGAAAAGCGATTTAGCCAACTGGAAATAATTCCAGGTTTCTTTGCTTCTGGGTACTAGGTTTCTTTGTGTATTTCAATGAAACTCTGACAAAATGATTCTCTCTTTTGCCCCTTATGGCTCCCCAAATTTGGTCATCCCACCATCACGGGTTTTTTGTTTAGAGCCTATTGGATGTTTACCTTGATTAGGCGAATTTCACTGAAAACGCCTGTAGTTTAATACCTCAATGGTTAAAGCTAGAACTTTGAAAATGCAGAAAAGCACTTCATTTCACAAGAGCACACTGTGCTTCTGTCCTGGTTCAAGTATCTCAAAGCTGAATCACTAGGTAGCAAAAGAGTTTCAAACTCACAGAAAAGCGATTTAGCCAACTGGAAATATTTCCATGTTTCTTAGCTTGTGTGTACTAGGTTTCTTTGTGTATTTCAATGAAACTATGAAAAAATGATTCTCTGTTGTTTCCCTCATGGCTCCCTAAATTTAGTCATCTCACCATCACTGGTTTTTTGTTTAGAGCCTATTGGATGTTTACCCTGATTAGGCGAATTTCACTGAAAACGCCTGTTAGTTTAATTAAACAATGGTTAATGATAGAACTTTGAAAATGCAGAAAAGCACTTCAGATCACAAGAACACACTGTGCTTCTTTCCTGGTTCAAGTATCTCAAAGCTGAATCACTAGGTAGCAAAAGAGTTTCAAACTCACAGAAAAGCGATTTAGCCAACAGGAAATAATTCCATGTTTCTTAGCTTCTGGGAACTAGGTTTCTTTGTGTATTTCAATGAGACTCTGACAAAATGATTCTCTCTTGTGCCCCTCATGGCTCCCCAAATGTGGTCAATCCACCATCCCGAGTTTTTTGTTTAGAGCCTATTGGATGTTTACCCTGATTAGGCGAATTACACTGAAAACGCCTGTTAGTTTAATTAAACAATGGTTAATGATAGAACTTTGAAAATGCAGAAAAGCACTTCAGATCACAAGAACACACTGTGCTTCTTTCCTGGTTCAAGTATCTCAAAGCTGAATCACTAGGTAGCAAAAGAGTTTCAAACTCACAGAAAAGCGATTTAGCCAACAGGAAATAATTCCATTTTTCTTAGCTTCTGGGAACTAGGTTTCTTTGTGTATTTCAATGAAACTCTGACAAAATGATTCTCTCTTGTGCCCCTCATGGCTCCCCAAATGTGGTCAATCCACCATCCCGAGTTTTTTGTTTAGAGCCTATTGGATGTTTACCCTGATTAGGCGAATTACACTGAAAACGCCTGTAGTTTAACTCCTCAATGTTTAATGCTAGAACTTTGAAAATGCAGAAAAGCACTTCAGATCACAAAAGCACACTGTGCTTCTGTCCTGGTTCAAGTATCTCAAAGCTGAATCACTAGGTAGAAAAAAGTTTCAAACTCACAGAAAAGCGTTTTAGAGAACTGGAAATAATTCCATGTTTCTTAGCTTCTGGGCACTAGGTTTCTTTGTTTATTTCAATGAAACTCTGAAAAAATGATTCTCTCATGTGCCCCTCAAGGCTCGCCAAGTTTGGACATCCCACCATCATGGGTGTTTTGTTGCAGTCTATTGGATGTTTACACTGATTAGGCGAAAATGCCTGAAAATGCCTGTGAGTTTAATTCTTAAATGGTTAATGCTAGAACTTTAAAAACGCAGAAAAACACTTTAGTTCACAAGAGCACACTGTGCTTCTGTCCTGGTTCAAGTATCTCAAAGCTGAAGCTCTCGGTAGCAAAAGAGTTTCAAACTCACAGAAAAGCGATTTAGCCAACTGGAAATAATTCCAGGTTTCTTTGCTTCTGGGTACTAGGTTTCTTTGTGTATTTCAATGAAACTCTGACAAAATGATTCTCTCTTTTGCCCCTTATGGCTCCCCAAATTTGGTCATCCCACCATCACGGGTTTTTTGTTTAGAGCCTATTGGATGTTTACCTTGATTAGGCGAATTTCACTGAAAACGCCTGTAGTTTAATACCTCAATGGTTAAAGCTAGAACTTTGAAAATGCAGAAAAGCACTTCATTTCACAAGAGCACACTGTGCTTCTGTCCTGGTTCAAGTATCTCAAAGCTGAATCACTAGGTAGCAAAAGAGTTTTAAACTCACAGAAAAGCGATTTAGCCAACTGGAAATATTTCCATGTTTCTTAGCTTGTGTGTACTAGGTTTCTTTGTGTATTTCAATGAAACTATGAAAAAATGATTCTCTGTTTTTTCCCTCATGGCTCCCTAAATTTAGTCATCTCACCATCACTGGTTTTTTGTTTAGAGCCTATTGGATGTTTACCCTGATTAGGCGAATTTCACTGAAAACGCCTGTTAGTTTAATTAAACAATGGTTAATGATAGAACTTTGAAAATGCAGAAAAGCACTTCAGATCACAAGAACACACTGTGCTTCTTTCCTGGTTCAAGTATCTCAAAGCTGAATCACTAGGTAACAAAAGAGTTTCAAACTCACAGAAAAGCGTTTTAGCGAACTGGAAATAATTCCATGTTTCTTAGCATCTGGGCAAGAGGTTTCTTTGTGTATTTCAATGAAACTCTGAAAAAATGATTCTCTCATGTGCCCCTCCAGGCTCCCAAGTTTGGTCATCCCACCATCAAGGGTGTTTTGTTTACAGTCTATTGGATGTTTACCCTGATTTGGCGAAAATGCCTGAAAACGCCTGTGAGTTTAATTCTTAAATGGTTAATGCTAGAACTTTAAAAAGGCAGAAAAACACTTTAGTTCACAAGAGCACACTGTGCTTCTCTCCTGGTTCAAGTATCTCAAAGCTGAATCACTAGGTAGCAAAAGAGTTTCAAACTCACAGGAAATATTTCCATGGAAATAATTAGCCAACTTGAAATAATTCCATGTTTCTTAGCTTGTGGGTACTAGGTTTCTTTGTGTATTTCAATGAAATTCTGAAGAAATGATTATCTCATGTGCCCCTACAGGCTCCCCAAGTTAGGTCATCCCACCATCAAGGGTGTTTTGTTTACAGTCTAATGGATGTTTACCCTGATTAGGCGAAAATGCCTGAAAACGCCTGTGAGTTTACTTCTTAAATGGTTAATGCTAGAACTTTAATAACGAAGAAAAACACTTTAGTTCACAAGAGCACACTGTGCTTCTGTCCTGGTTCAAGTATCTCAAAGCTGCATCACTAGGTAGGAAAAGAGTTTCAAACTAACATAAAAGCGATTTAGCCAACTGGAAATAACTCCATGTTTCTTAGCTTCTGGGTACTAGGTTTCTTTGTGTATTTCCATGAAACTCTGAAAAAAATTATTCTCTCTTGTGCCACTCATGGCTCCCCAAATTTGGACATCCCACCATCACGGGTTTTTTGTTTACAGCCTATTGGATGTTTACCCTGATTAGACGAATTTCACTGAAAACGCCTGTAGTTTAATTCCTCAATGGTTAAAGCTTGAACTTTAAAAATGCAGAAAAGCACTTCATATCACAAAAGCACATTGTGCTTCTGTCCTGGTTCAAGTATCTCAAAGCTGAATCACTAGCTAGGAAAAGAGTTTCAAACTCACTGAAAAGCGATTTAGCCAACTGGAAATAATTCCATGTTTCGTAGCTTCTGGGTACTAAGTTTCTTTGTGTATTTCAATGAAACTCTGACAAAATGATTCTCTCTTGTGCCGCTCATGGCTCCCCAAATTTGGTCAATCCACCATCACGGGTTTTTTGTTTAGAGCCTATTGGATGTTAACCCTGCTTAGGCGAATTTCACAGAAAATGCCTGTTAGTTTAGTTCCTCAATGGTTAATGCTAGAACTTTGATAATGCAGAAAAGCACTTCAGATCACAAGAGCACACTGTGCTTCTTTCCTGGTTCAAGTATCTCAAAGCTGAATCACTAGGTAGCAAAAGAGTTTCAAACTCACAGAAAAGCGATTTAGCCAACAGGAAATAATTCCATGTTTCTTAGCTTCTGGGAACTAGGTTTCTTTGTGTATTTCAATGAAACTCTGACAAAATGATTCTCTCTTGTGCCCCTCATGGCTCCCCCAATGTGGTCAATCCACCATCCCGAGTTTTTTGTTTAGAGCCTATTGGATGTTTACCCTGATTAGGCGAATTACACTGAAAACGCCTGTAGTTTAACTCCTCAATGTTTAATGCTAGAACTTTGAAAATGCAGAAAAGCACTTCAGATCACAAAAGCACACTGTGCTTCTGTCCTGGTTCAAGTATCTCAAAGCTGAATCACTAGGTAACATAAGAGTTTCAAACTCACAGAAAAGCGATTTAGCCAACTGGAAATAATTCCAGGTTTCTTTGCTTCTGGGTACTAGGTTTCTTTGTGTATTTCAATGAAACTCTGACAAAATGATTCTCTCTTGTGTCCCTCATGGCTCCCCATATTAGGTCATCTCACCATCAAGGGTTTTTTGTTTAGAGCCTATTGGATGTTTACCCTGATAAGGCGAATTTCACTGAAAACGCCTGTTAGTTTAATTAAACAATGGTTAATGATAGAACTTTGAAAATGCAGAAAAGCACTTCAGATCACAAGAGCACACTGTGCTTCTGTCCTCGTTCAAGTATCTCAAAGCTGAATCACTAGGTAACAAAAGAGTTTCAAACTCACAGAAAAGTGTTTTAGCGAACTGGAAATAATTCCATGTTTCTTAGCTTCTGGGCACTAGGTTTATTTGTGTATTTCAATGAAACTCTGAAGAAATGATTCTCTCTTGTGCCCATCAAGGCTCCCCAAGTTTGGTCATCCCACCATCAAGGGTGTTTTGTTTACAGTCTATTGGATGTTTACCCTGATTAGGCGAAAATGCCTGAAAACGCCTGTGAGTTTAATTCTTAAATGGTTAATGCTAGAACTTTAAAAACGCAGAACAACACTTTAGTTCACAAGAGCACACTGTGCTTCTGTCCTGGTTCAAGTATCTCAAAGTTGAATCACTAGGTAGCAAAAGAGTTTCATACTCACAGGAATGCGTTTTAGCTAACTGGAAATCATTCCATGTTTCTTAGCTTGTGGGTACTAGGTTTCTTTTTGTATTTCAATGAAACTCTGACAAAATGATTCTCTCTTGTGCCCCTCATGGCTCCCCAAATTTGGTCAATCCACCATCACGAGTTTTTTGTTTAGAGCCTATTGGATATTTACCCTGATTAGGCGAATTTCACTGAAAACGCCTGTTAGTTTAATTCCTCAATGGTTAATGCTAGAACTTTGAAAATGCAGAAAAGCACTTCAGATCACAAGAGAACACTGTGCTTCTTTCCTGGTTCAAGTATCTCAGAGCTGAATCACTAGGTAGCAAAAGAGTTTCAAACTCACAGAAAAGCGATTTAGCCAACTGGAAATAATTCCATGTTTCTTAGCTTCTGGGAACTAGGTTTCTTTGTGTCTTTCAATGAAACTCTAACAAAATGATTCTCTCTTGTGCCCCTCATGGCTCTCCAAATTTGGTCATCGCACCATCACGGGTTTTTTTCTTTAGAGCCTATTGGATGTTTACCCTGATTAGGCAAATTTCACTGAAAACGCCTGTAGTTTAATTCCTCAATGGTTAAAGTTAGAACTTTGAAAATGCAGAAAAGCACTTCATTTCACAAGAGCACACTGTGCTTCTGTCCTGGTTCAAGTATCTCAAAGCTGAATCACTAGGTAGCAAAAGAGTTTCAAACTCACTGAAAAGCGATTTAGCCAACTAGAAATAATTCCATGTTTCTTAGCTTGTGTGTATTAGGTTTCTTTGTGTATTTCAATGAAACTCTGACAAAATGATTCTCTCTTGTGTCCCTCATGGCTCCCCAAATTTGGTCATTTGACCATCACGGGTTTTTTGTTTAGAGCCTATTGGATGTTTACCCTGATAAGGCGAATTTCACTGAAAACGCCTGTTAGTTTAATTCCTCAATGGTTAATGCTAGAACTTTGAAAATGCAGAAAAGCACTTCAGATCACAAGAGCACATTGTGCTTCTGTCCTGGTTCAAGTATCTCAAAGCTGAATCACTAGGTAGCAAAAGAGTTTCAAACTCACAGAAAAGCGATTTAGCCAAATGGAAATAATTCCATGTTTCTTAGCTTCTGGGTACTAGGTTTCTTTGTGTATTTCAATGAAACTCTGAAGAAATGATTATCTCATGTGCCCCTACAGGCTCCCCAAGTTAGGTCATCCCACCATCAAGGGTGTTTTGTTTACAGTCTAATGGATGTTTACCCTGATTAGGCGAAAATGCCTGAAAACGCCTGTGAGTTTAATTCTTAAATGGTTAATGCTAGAACTTTAATAACGCAGAAAAACACTTTAGTTCACAAGAGCACACTGTGCTTCTGTCCTGGTTCAAGTATCTCAAAGCTGCATCACTAGGTAGGAAAAGAGTTTCAAACTAACATAAAAGCGATTTAGCCAACTGGAAATAACTCCATGTTTCTTAGCTTCTGGGTACTAGGTTTCTTTGTGTATTTCCATGAAACTCTGAAAAAATTATTCTCTCTTGTGCCACTCATGGCTCCCCAAATTTGGACATCCCACCATCACGGGTTTTTTGTTTAGAGCCTATTGGATGTTTACCCTGATTAGACGAATTTCACTGAAAACGCCTGTAGTTTAATTCCTCAATGGTTAAAGCTTGAACTTTGAAAATGCAGAAAAGCACTTCATATCACAAAAGCACATTGTGCTTCTGTCCTGGTTCAAGTATCTCAAAGCTGAATCACTAGCTAGGAAAAGAGTTTCAAACTCACAGAAAAGCGATTTAGCCAACTGGAAATAATTCCATGTTTCGTAGCTTCTGGGTACTAAGTATCTTTGTGTATTTCAATGAAACTCTGACAAAATGATTCTCTCTTGTGCCGCTCATGGCTCCCCAAATTTGGTCAATCCACCATCACGGGTTTTTTGTTTAGAGCCTATTGGATATTAACCCTGCTTAGGCGAATTTCACAGAAAATGCCTGTTAGTTTAGTTCCTCAATGGTTAATGCTAGAACTTTGATAATGCAGAAAAGCACTTCAGATCACAAGAGCACACTGTGCTTCTTTCCTGGTTCAAGTATCTCAAAGCTGAATCACTAGGTAACAAAAGAGTATCAAACTCACAGAAAAGCGTTTTAGCGAACTGGAAATAATTCCATGTTTCTTAGCATCTGGGCAAGAGGTTTCTTTGTGTATTTCAATGAAACTCTGAAAAAATGATTATCTCATGTGCCCCTCCAGGCTCCCCAAGTTTGGTCATCCCACCATCAAGGGTGTTTTGTTTACAGTCTATTGGATGTTTACCCTGATTAGGCGAAAATGCCTGAAAATGCCTGTGAGTTTAATTCTTAAATGGTTAATGCTAGAACTTTAAAAACGCAGAAAAACACTTTAGTTCACAAGAGCACACTGTGCTTCTGTCCTGGTTCAAGTATCTCAAAGCTGAATCACAAGGTAGCAAAAGAGGTTCAAACTCACAGTAAAGCCTTTTAGCGAACTGGAAATAATTCCATGTTTCTTAGCTTCTGGGCACTAGGTTTCTTTGTGTATTTCAATGAAACTTTGAAAAAATGATTCTCTCATGTGCCCCTCAAGGCTCGCCAAGTTTGGTCATCCCACCATCATGGGTGTTTTGTTTACAGTCTATTGGATGTTTACCCTGATTAGGCGAAAATGCCTGAAAACGCCTGTGATTTTAATTATTAAATGGTTAATGCTAGAACTTTAAAAAGGCAGAAAAACACTTTAGTTCACAAGAGCACACTGTGCTTCTCTCCTGGTTCAAGTATCTCAAAGCTGAAGCTCTCGGTAGCAAAAGAGTTTCAAACTCACAGAAAAGCGATTTAGCCAACTGGAAATAATTCCAAGTTTCTTAGCTTCTGGGTACTAGGTTTCTTTGTGTATTTCAATGAATCTCTGACAAAATGATTCTCTCTTGTGTCCCTCATGGCTCCCCAAATTAGGTCATCTCACCATCAAGGGTTTTTTGTTTAGAGCCTATTGGATGTTTACCCTGATTAGGCGAATTTCACTGAAAACGCCTTTTAGTTTAATTCCTCAATGGTTAATGCTACAACTTTGAAAATGCAGAAAAGCACTTCAGATCACAAGACCACACTGTGCTTCTGTCCTGGTTCAAGTATCTCAAAGCTGAATCACTAGGTAGCATAAGAGTTTCAAACTAACAGAAAAGCGATTTAGCCAACTGGAAATAATTCCAGGTTTCTTTGATTCTGGGTACTAGGTTTCTTTGTGTATTTCAATGAAACTCTGACAAAATGATTCTTTCTTTTGCCCCTTATGGCTCCCCAAATTTGGTCATCCCACCATCACGGGTTTTTTGTTTAGAGCCTATTGGATGTTTACGCCGATTAGGCGAATTTCACTGAAAACGCCTGTAGTTTAATACCCCAATGGTTAAAGCTAGAACTTTGAAAATGCAGAAAAGCACTTCATTTCACAAGAGCACACTGTGCTTCTTTCCTGGTTCAAGTATCTCAAAGCTGAATCACTAGGTAGCAAAAGAGTTTCAAACTCACAGAAAAGCGATTTAGCCAACTGGAAATATTTCCATGTTTCTTAGCTTGTGTGTACTAGGTTTCTTTGTGTATTTCAATGAAACTATGAAAAAATGATTCTCTGTTGTGTCCCTAATGGCTCCCTAAATATAGTCATCTCACCATCACGGGTTTTTTGTTTAGAGCCTATTGGATGTTTACCCTGATTAGGCGAAAATGCCTGAAAACGCCTGTGAGATTAATTCTTAAATGGTTAATGCTAGAAATTTAAAAACACAGAAAAACACTTTAGTTCACAAGAGCACACTGTGCTTCTCTCCTGGTTCAAGTATCTCAAAGCTGAATCACAAGGTAGCAAAAGAGTTTCAAACTCACAGAAAAGCGTTTTTGCGAACTGGAAATAATTCCATGTTTCTTAGCTTCTGGGCACTAGGTTTCTTTGTGTATTTCAATGAAACTTTGAAAAAATGATTCTCTCATGTGCCCCTCAAGGCTCGCCAAGTTTGGTCTTCCCACCATCATGGGTGTTTTGTTTACAGTCTATTGGATGTTTACCCTGATTAAGCGAAAATGCCTGAAAACGCCTGTGAGTTTAATTCTTAAATGGTTAATGCTAGAACTTTAAAAACGCAGAACAACACTTTAGTTCACAAGAGCACACTGTGCTTCTCTCCTGGTTCAAGTATCTCAAAGCTGAATCACTAGGTAGCAAAAGAGTTTCAAACTCACAGGAATGCGTTTTAGCTAACTGGAAATTATTCCATGTTTCTTAGCTTGTGGGTACTAGGTTTCTTTTTGTATTTCAATGAAACTCTGACAAAATGATTCTCTCTTGTGCCCCTCATTGCTCCCCAAATTTGGTCAATCCACCATCACGAGTTTTTTGTTTAGAGCCTATTGGATGTTTACCCTGATTAGGCGAATTTCACTGAAAACGCCTGTAGTTTAATTCCTCAATGGTTAATGCTAGAACTTTGAAAATGCAGAAAAGCATTTCAGATCAGAAAAGCACACAGTGCTTTTGTCCTGGTTGAAGTATCTCAAAGTTGAATCACTAGGTATCAAAAGAGTTTCAAACTCACATAAAAGCGATTTAGCCTAATGGAAATAATTCCATGTTTCTTAGCTTCTGGGTACTAGTTATCTTTGTGTATTTCAATGAAACTCTGACAAAATGATTCTCTCTTTTGCCCCTCATGGCTCCCCAAATTTGGTCAATCCACCATCTCGGGTTTTTTGTTTAGAGCCTATTGGATATTTACCCTGATTAGGCGAATTTCACTGAAAACGTCTGTTAGTTTAATTCCTCAATGGTTAATGCTAGAACTGTGAAAATGCAGAAAAGCACTTCAGATCACAAGAGAACACTGTGCTTCTTTCCTGGTTCACGTATCTCAGAGCTGAATCACTAGGTAGCAAAAGAGTTTCAAAACTCACAGAAAAGCGATTTAGCCAACAGGAAATAATTCCATGTTTCTTAGCTTCTGGGAACTAGTTTTCTTTGTGTATTTCAATGAAACTCTGACAAAATGATTCTCCCTTGTGCCCCTCATGGCTCCCCAAATGTGGTCAATCCACCATCACGTGTTTTTTGTTTAGAGCCTATTGGATGTTTACCCTGATTAGGCGAATTTCACTGAAAACGCCTGTTAGTTTAATTCCTCAATGGTTAATGCTAGAACTTTGAAAATGCAGAAAAGCACTTCAGAATACAAGAGCACACTGTGCTTCTTTCCTGGTTCAAGTATCTCAAAGCTGAATCACTAGGTAA
>JAKELJ010000050.1:122774-155573 GCA_025594165.1 Tamias sibiricus
GCATTAACCATTTAATAATTAAAATCACAGGCGTTTTCAGGCATTTTCGCCTAATCAGGGTAAACATCCAATAGACTGTAAACAAAACACCCATGATGGTGGGATGACCAAACTTGGCGACCTTGAGGGGCACATGAGAGAATCATTTTTTCAAGTTTCATTGAATACACAAAGAAACCTAGTGCCCAGAAGCTAAGAAACATGGAATTATTTCCAGTTCGCTAAAACGCTTACTGTGAGTTTGAACACTCTTTTGCTAAACCTTGTGATTCAGCTTTGAGATACTTGAACCAGGACAGAAGCACAGTGTGCTCTTGTGAACTAAAGTGTTTTTCTGCGTTTTTAAAGTTCTAGCATTAACCATTTAAGAATTAAACTCACAGGCATTTTCGCCTAATCAGGGTAAACATCCAATAGACTGTAAACAAAACAACCCTTGATGGTGGGATGACCAAACTTGGGGAGCCTGAGGGGCACATGAGAGAATCATTTTTTTTCATAGTTTCATTGAAATACACAAAGAAACCTCTTGCCCAGAATGCTAAGAAACATGGAATTATTTCCAGTTCGCTAAAACGCTTTCTGTGAGTTTGATACTCTTTTGTTACCTAGTGATTCAGCTTTGAGATACTTGAACCAGGAAAGAAGCACAGTGTGCTCTTGTGATCTGAAGTGCTTTTCTGCATTATCAAAGTTCTAGCATTAACCATTGAGGAACTAAACTAACAGGCATTTTCTGTGAAATTCGCCTAAGCAGGGTTAATATCCAATAGGCTCTAAACAAAAAACCCGTGATGGTGGATTGACCAAATTTGGGGAGCCATGAGCGGCACAAGAGAGAATCATTTTGTCAGAGTTTCATTGAAATACACAAAGAAACCTAATACACACAAGCTAAGAAACATGGAATTATTTTCTAGTTGCTAAATCGCTTTTCAGTGAGTTTGAAACTCTTTTGCTACCTAGTGATTCAGCTTTGAGATACTTGAACCAGGACAGAAGCACAGTGTGCTCTTGTGAAATGAAGTGCTTTTTCTGCATTTTCAAAGTTCTAACTTTAACCATTGAGGAATTAAACTACAGGCGTTTTCAGTGAAATTTGCCTAATCAGGGTAAACAATCCAATAGGCTCTAAAGAAAAAACCCTGTGATGGTGCGATGACCAAATTTGGAGAGCCATGAGGGGCACAAGAGAGAATCATTTTTCAGAGTTTCATTGAAAGACACAAAGAAACCTAGTTCCCAGAAGCTAAGAAACATGGAATTATTTCCAGTTGGCTAAATCGCTTTTCTGTGAGTTTGAAACTCTTTTGCTACCTAGTGATTCAGCTTTGAGATACTTGAACCAGAAAAGAAGCACAGTGTTCTCTTGTGATCTGAAGTGCCCTTTTCTGCATTTTCAAAGTTCTAGCATTAACCATTGAGGAATTAAACTAACAGGCGTTTTCAGTGAAATTCGCCTAATCAGGGTAAATATCCAATAGGCTCTAAACAAAAAACTCGTGATGGTGGATTTGACCAAATTTGGGGAGCCATGAGGGGCACAAGAGAGAATCATTTTGTCAGAGTTTCATTGAAATACAAAAAGAAACCTAGTACCCACAAGCTAAGAAACATGGAATGATTTCCAGTTAGCTAAACGCATTCCTGTGAGTTTGAAACTCTTTTGCTACCTAGTGATTCAGCTTTGAGATACTTGAACCAGGAGAGAAGCACAGTGTGCTCTTGTGAACTAAAGTGTTGTTCTGCGTTTTTAAAGTTCTAGCATTAACCATTTAAGAATTAAACTCACAGGCGTTTTCAGGCATTTTCGCCTAATCAGGTAAACATCCAATAGACTGTAAACAAAACACCCTTGATGGTGGAATGACCAAAACTTGGGAGCCTTGATGGGCACAAGAGAGAATCATTTCTTCAGAGTTTCATTGAAATACACAAATAAACCTAGTGCCCAGAAGCTAAGAAACATGGAATTATTTCCAGTTCGCTAAAACACTTTTCTGTGAGTTTGAAACTCTTTTGTTACCTAGTGATTCAGCTTTGAGATACTTGAACGAGACAGAAGCACAGTGTGCTCTTGTGATCTGAAGTGCTTTTCTGCATTTTTCAAAGTTCTATCATTAACCATTGTTTAATTAAACTAACAGGCGTTTTCAGTGAAATTCGCCTTATCAGGGTAAACATCCAATAGGCTCTAAACAAAAAACCCTTGATGGTGAGATGACCTAATATGGGGAGCCATGAGGGACACAGGAGAGAATCATTTTTTCAGAGTTTCATTGAAATACACAAAGAAACCTAGTACCCAGAAGCAAAGAAACCTGGAATTATTTCCAGTTGGCTAAATCGCTTTTCTGTGAGTTTGAAACTCTTATGCTACCTAGTGATTCAGCTTTGAGATACTTGAACCAGGACAGAAGCACAGTGTGCTTTTGTGATCTGAAGTGCTTTTCTGCATTTTCAAAGTTCTAGCATTAAACATTGAGAGTTAAACTACAGGCGTTTTCAGTGTAATTCGCCTAATCAGGGTAAACATCCAATAGGCTCTAAACAAAAAACTCGGGATGGTGGATTGACCACATTTGGGGAGCCATGAGGGGCACAAGAGAGAATCATTTTGTCAGAGTTTCATTGAAATACACAAAGAAACCTAGTTCCCAAAGCTAAGAAACATGGAATTATTTCCTGTTGGCTAAATCGCTTTTCTGTGAGTTTGAAACTCTTTTTGCTACCTAGTGATTCAGCTTTGAGATACTTGAACCAGGAAAGAAGCACAGTGTGCTCTTGTGATCTGAAGTGCTTTTCTGCATTATCAAAGTTCTAGCATTAACCATTGAGGAACTAAACTAACAGGCATTTTCTGTGAAATTCGCCTAAGCAGGGTTAACATCCAATAGGCTCTAAACAAAAAACCCGTGATGGTGGATTGACCAAATTTGGGGAGCCATGAGCGGCACAAGAGAGAATCATTTTGTCAGAGTTTCATTGAAATACACAAAGAAACTTAGTACCCAGAAGCTACGAAACATGGAATTATTTCCAGTTGGCTAAATCGCTTTTCAGTGAGTTTGAAACTCTTTTCCTACCTAGTGATTCAGCTTTGAGATACTTGAACCAGGACAGAAGCACAATGTGCTTTTGTGATATGAAGTGCTTTTCTGCATTTTTAAAGTTCAAGCTTTAACCATTAAGGAATTAAACTACAGGCGTTTTCAGTGAAATTCGTCTAATCAGGGTAAACATCCAATAGGCTCTAAACAACAAACCCGTGATGGTGGGATGTCCAAATTTGGGGAGCCATGAGTGGCACAAGAGAGAATAATTTTTTCAGAGTTTCATGGAAATACACAAAGAAACCTAGTACCCAGAAGCTAAGAAACATGGAGTTATTTCCAGTTGGCTAAATCGCTTTTATGTTAGTTTGAAACTCTTTTCCTACCTAGTGATGCAGCTTTGAGATACTTGAACCAGGACAGAAGCACAGTGTGCTCTTGTGAACTAAAGTGTTTTTCTGCGTTATTAAAGTTCTAGCATTAACCATTTAAGAAGTAAACTCACAGGCGTTTTCAGGCATTTTCGCCTAATCAGGGTAAACATCCATTAGACTGTAAACAAAACACCCTTGATGGTGGGATGACCTAACTTGGGAGCCTGTAGGGGCACATGAGATAATCATTTCTTCAGAGTTTCATTGAAATACACAAAGAAACCTAGTACCCAGAAGCTAAGAAACATGGAATTATTTCCATTTGGCTAAATCGCTTTTCTGTGAGTTTGAAACTCTTTTGCTACCTAGTGATTCAGCTTTGAGATACTTGAACCAGGAGAGAAGCACAGTGTGCTCTTGTGAACTAAAGTGTTGTTCTGCGTTTTTAAAGTTCTAGCATTAACCATTTAAGAATTAAACTCACAGGCGTTTTCAGGCATTTTCGCCTAATCAGGGTAAACATCCAATAGGCTCTAAACAAAAAACCCGTGATGGTGAGATGACTAAATTTAGGGAGCCATGAGGGATACAACAGAGAATCATTTTTTCATAGTTTCATTGAAATACACAAAGAAACCTAGTACACACAAGCTAAGAAACATGGAAATATTTCCAGTTGGCTAAATCGCTTTTCTGTGAGTTTGAAACTCTTTTGCTACCTAGTGATTCAGCTTTGAGATACTTGAACCAGGAAAGAAGCACAGTGTGCTCTTGTGAAATGAAGTGCTTTTCTGCATTTTCAAAGTTCTAGCTTTAACCATTGAGGTATTAAACTACAGGCGTTTTCAGTGAAATTCGCCTAATCGGGTAAACATCCAATAGGCTCTAAACAAAAAACCCGTGATGGTGGATGACCAAATTTGGGAGCCATAAGGAGCACAAGAGAGAATCATTTTGTTAGAGTTTCATTGAAATACACAAAGAAACCTAGTACCCAGAAGCAAATAAAACCTGGAATTATTTCCAGTTGGCTAAATCGCTTTTCTGTGAGTTTGAAACTCTTATGCTACCTAGTGATTCAGCTTTGAGATACTTGAACCAGGACAGAAGCACAGTGTGCTCTTGTGATCTGAAGTGCTTTTCTGCATTTTCAAAGTTGTAGCATTAACCATTGAGGAATTAAACTAAAAGGCGTTTTCAGTGAAATTCGCCTAATCAGGGTAAACATCCAATAGGCTCTAAACAAAAAACCCTTGATGGTGAGATGACCAAATTTGGGGAGCCATGAGGGACACAAGAGAGAATCATTTTGTCAGAGATTCATTGAAATACACAAAGAAACCTAGTACCCAGAAGCTAAGAAACTTGGAATTATTTCCAGTTGGCTAAATCGCTTTTCTGTGAGTTTGAAACTCTTTTGCTACCGAGAGCTTCAGCTTTGAGATACTTGAACCAGGAGAGAAGCACAGTGTGCTCTTGTGAACTAAAGTGTTGTTTTGCGTTTTTAAAGTTCTAGCATTAACCATTTAAGAATTAAACTCACAGGCGTTTTCAGGCATTTTCGCCTAATCAGTGTAAACATACAATAGACTGCAAACAAAACACCCATGATGGTGGGATGACCAAACTTGGCGAGCCTTGAGGGGCACATGAGAGAATCATTTTTTCAGAGTTTCATTGAAATACACAAAGAAACCTAATGCCCAGAAGCTAAGAAACATGGAATTATTTCCAGTTCTCTAAAACGCTTTTCTGTGAGTTTGAAACTTTTTTCTACCTAGTGATTCAGCTTTGAGATACTTGAACCAGGACAGAAGCACAGTGTGCTTTTGTGATCTGAAGTGGTTTTCTGCATTTTCAAAGTTCTAGCATTAAACATTGAGGAACTAAACTACAGGCGTTTTCAGTGTAATTCGCCTAATCAGGGTAAACATCCAATAGGCTCTAAACAAAAAACCCTTGATGGTGGATTGACCACATTTGGGGAGCCATGAGGGGCACAAGAGAGAGAATCATTTTGTCAGAGTTTCATTGAAATACACAAAGAAACCTAGTACCCAGAAGCTAAGAAACATGGAATTATTTCCTGATGGCTAAATCGCTTTTCTGTGAGTTTGAAACTCTTTTCCTAGCTAGTGATTCAGCTTTCAGATACTTGAACCAGGACAGAAGCACAATGTGCTTTTGTGATATGAAGTGCTTTTCTGCATTTTCAAAGTTCAAGCTTTAACCATTGAGGAATTAAACTACAGGCGTTTTCAGTGAAATTCGTCTAATCAGGGTAAACATCCAATAGGCTCTAAACAAAAAACCCGTGATGGTGGGATGTCCAAATTTGGGGAGCCATGAGTGGCACAAGAGAGAATAATTTTTTCAGAGTTTCATGGAAATACACAAAGAAACCTAGTACCCAGAAGCTAAGAAACATGGAGTTATTTCCAGTTGGCTAAATCGCTTTTATGTTAGTTTGAAACTCTTTTCCTACCTAGTGATGCAGCTTTGAGATACTTGAACCAGGACAGAAGCACAGTGTGCTCTTGTGAACTAAAGTGTTTTTCTGCGTTATTAAAGTTCTAGCATTAACCATTTAAGAATTAAACTCACAGGCGTTTTCAGGCATTTTCGCCTAATCAGGGTAAACATCCATTAGACTGTAAACAAAACACCCTTGATGGTGGGATGACCTAACTTGGGGAGCCTGTAGGGGCACATGAGATAATCATTTCTTCAGAGTTTCATTGAAATACACAAAGAAACCTAGTACCCAGAAGCTAAGAAACATGGAATTATTTCCATTTGGCTAAATCGCTTTTCTGTGAGTTTGAAACTCTTTTGCTACCTAGTGATTCAGCTTTGAGATACTTGAACCAGGAGAGAAGCACAGTGTGCTCTTGTGATCTAAAGTGTTTTTTCAGCGTTTTTAAAGTTTCTAGCATTAACCATTTAAGAATTAAACTCACAGGCGTTTTCAGTGAAATTCGCCTAATCAGGGTAAACATCCAATAGGCTCTAAACAAAAAACCCGTGATGGTGAGATGACTAAATTTAGGGAGCCATGAGGGATACAACAGAGAATCATTTTTCATAGTTTCATTGAAATACACAAAGAAACCTAGTACACACAAGCTAAGAAACATGGAATATTTCCAGTTGGCTAAATCGCTTTTCTGTGAGTTTGAAACTCTTTTGCTACCTAGTGATTCAGCTTTGAGATACTTGAACCAGGAAAGAAGCACAGTGTGCTCTTGTGAAATGAAGTGCTTTTCTGCATTTTCAAAGTTCTAGCTTTAACCATTGAGGTATTAAACTACAGGCGTTTTCAGTGAAATTCGCCTAATCGGGGTAAACATCCAATAGGCTCTAAACAAAAAACCCGAGATGGTGGGATGACCAAATTTGGGAGCCATAAGGAGCAAAAGAGAGAATCATTTTGTCAGAGTTTCATTGAAATACACAAAGAAACCTAGTACCCAGAAGCAAATAAACCTGGAATTATTTCCAGTTGGCTAAATCGCTTTTCTGTGAGTTTGAAACTCTTATGCTACCTAGTGATTCAGCTTTGAGATACTTGAACCAGGACAGAAGCACAGTGTGCTCTTGTGATCTGAAGTGCTTTTCTGCATTTTCAAAGTTCTAGCATTAACCATTGAGGAATTAAACTAAAGGCGTTTTCAGTGAAATTCGCCTAATCAGGGTAAACATCCAATAGGCTCTAAACAAAAAAAACCCTTGATGGTGAGATGATGTAATTTGGGGAGCCATGAGGGACACAAGAGAGAATCATTTTGTCAGAGATTCATTGAAATACACAAAGAAACCTAGTACCCAGAAGCTAAGAAACTTGGAATTATTTCCAGTTGGCTAAATCGCTTTTCCTGTGAGTTTGAAACTCTTTTGCTACCGAGAGCTTCAGCTTTGAGGTACTTGAACCAGGAGAGAAGCACAGTGTGCTCTTGTGAACTAAAGTGTTGTTTTGCGTTTTTAAAGTTCTAGCATTAACCATTTAAGAATTAAACTCACAGGCGTTTTCAGGCATTTTCGCCTAATCAGTGTAAACATCCAATAGACTGCAAACAAAACACCCATGATGGTGGGATGACCAAACTTGGGGAGCCTTGAGGGCACATGAGAGAATCATTTTTTCAGAGTATCATTGAAATACACAAAGAAACCTAGTACCCAGAAGCTAAGAAACATGGAATTATTTCCAGTTCGCTCTAAAACGCTTTTCTGTGAGTTTGAAACTTTTTTTCTACCTAGTGATTCAGCTTTTTGATACTTGAACCAGGACAGAAGCACAGTGTGCTTTTGTGATCTGAAGTGGTTTTCTGCATTTTCAAAGTTCTAGCATTAAACATTGAGGAGTTAAACTACAGGCGTTTTCAGTGTAATTCGCCTAATCAGGGTAAACATCCAATAGGCTCTAAACAAAAAACACCCTGATGGTGGATTGACCACATTTGGGGAGCCATGAGGGGCACAAGAGAGAATCATTTTGTCAGAGTTTCATTGAAATACACAAAGAAACCTAGTTCCCAGAAGCTAAAGAAACATGGAATTATTTCCAGTTGGCTAAATCGCTTTTCTGTGAGTTTGAAACTCTTTTGCTACCTAGTGATTCAGCTTTGAGATACTTGAACCAGGAAAGAAGCATAGTGTGCTCTTCTGATCTGAAGTGCTTTTCTGCATTTTCAAAGTTCTAGCATTAAACCATTGAGGAATTAAACTAACAGGCGTTTTCAGTGAAATTCGCCTAATCAGGGTAAACATCCAATAGGCTCTAAACAAAAAACCCGTGATGGTGGATTGACCAAATTTGGGGAGCCATGAGGGGCACAAGAGAGAATCATTTTGTCAGAGTTTCATGGAAATACAAAAAGAAACCTAGTACCCACAAGCTAAGAAACATGGAATTATTTCAAGTTGGCTAATTATTTCCATGGAAATATTTCCTGTGAGTTTGAAACTCTTTTGCTACCTAGTGATTCAGCTTTGAGATACTTGAACCAGGAGAGAAGCACAGTGTGCTCTTGTGAACTAAAGTGTTTTTCTGCCTTTTTAAAGTTCTAGCATTAACCATTTAAGAATTAAACTCACAGGCGTTTTCAGGCATTTTCGCCAAATCAGGGTAAACATCCAATAGACTGTAAACAAAACACCCTTGATGGTGGGATGACCAAACTTGGGGAGCCTGGAGGGGCACATGAGAGAATCATTTTTCAGAGTTTCATTGAAATACACAAAGAAACCTCTTGCCCAGATGCTAAGAAACATGGAATTATTTCCAGTTCGCTAAAACGCTTTTCTGTGAGTTTGAAACTCTTTTGTTACCTAGTGATTCAGCTTTGAGATACTTGAACCAGGAAAGAAGCACAGTGTTCTCTTGTGATCTGAAGTGCTTTTCTGCATTTTCAAAGTTCTATCATTAACCATTGTTTAATTAAACTAACAGGCGTTTTCAGTGAAATTCGCCTAATCAGGGTAAACATCCAATAGGCTCTAAACAAAAAACCAGTGATGGTGAGATGACTAAATTTAGGGAGCCATGAGGGGCAACAACAGAGAATCATTTTTTCATAGTTTCATTGAAATACACAAAGAAACCTAGTACACACAAGCTAAGAAATATGGAAATATTTCCAGTTGGCTAAATCGCTTTTCTGTGAGTTTAAAACTCTTTTGCTACCTAGTGATTCAGCTTTGAGATACTTGAACCAGGACAGAAGCACAGTGTGCTCTTGTGAAATGAAAGTGCTTTTCTGCATTTTCAAAGTTCTAGCTTTAACCATTGAGGAATTAAACTACAGGCGTTTTCAGTGAAATTCGCCTAATCAAGGTAAACATCCAATAGGCTCTAAACAAAAAACCTGTGATGGTGGGATGACCAAATTTGGGGAGCCATAAGGGGCAAAAGAGAGAATCATTTTGTCAGAGTTTCATTGAAATACACAAAGAAACCTAGTACCCAGAAGCAAAGAAACCTGGAATTATTTCCAGTTGCTAAATCGCTTTTCTGTGAGTTTGAAACTCTTTTGCTACCTAGAGATTCAGCTTTGAGATACTTGAACAGGACAGAAGCACAGTGTGCTCTTGTGAACTAAAGTGTTTTTCTGCATTTTTAAAGTTCTAGCATTAACCATTTAAGAATTAAACTCACAGGCGTTTTCAGGCATTTTCGCCTATCAGTGGTAAACATCCAATAGACTGCAAACAAAAACCCATGATGGTGGATGACCAAACTTGGCGAGCCATGAGGGGCACATGAGAGAATCATTTTTTCAGAGTTTCATTGAAATAAACAAAGAAACCTAGTGCCCAGAAGCTAAGAAACATGGAATTATTTCCAGTTCTCTAAAACGCTTTTCTGTGAGTTTGAAACTTTTTTCTACCTAGTGATTCAGCTTTGAGATACTTGAACCAGGACAGAAGCACAGTGTGCTTTTGTGATCTGAAGTGCTTTTCTGCATTTTCAAAGTTCTAGCATTAAACATTGAGGAGTTAAACTACAGGCGTTTTCAGTGTAATTCGCCTAATCAGGGTAAACATCCAATAGGCTCTAAACAAAAAACCCGTGATGGTGGATTGACCACATTTGGGGAGCCATGAGGGGCACAAGAGAGAATCATTTTGTCAGAGTTTCATTGAAATACACAAAGAAACCTAGTTCCCAGAAGCTAAGAAACATGGAATTATTTCCAGATGGCTAAATCGCTTTTCTGTGAGTTTGAAACTCTTTTCCTAGCTAGTGATTCAGCTTTCAGATACTTGAACCAGGACAGAAGCACAATGTGCTTTTGTGATATGAAGTGCTTTTCTGCATTTTCAAAGTTCAAGCTTTAACCATTGAGGAATTAAACTACAGGCGTTTTCAGTGAAATTCGTCTAATCAGGGTAAACATCCAATAGGCTCTAAACAAAAAACCCGTGATGGTGGGATGTCCAAATTTGGGGAGCCATGAGTGGCACAAGAGAGAATAATTTTTTCAGAGTTTCATGGAAATACACAAAGAAACCTAGTACCCAGAAGCTAAGAAACATGGAGTTATTTCCAGTTGGCTAAATCGCTTTTATGTTAGTTTGAAACTCTTTTCCTACCTAGTGATGCAGCTTTGAGATACTTGAACCAGGACAGAAGCACAGTGTGCTCTTGTGAACTAAAGTGTTTTTCTGCGTTATTAAAGTTCTAGCATTAACCATTTAAGAATTAAACTCACAGGCGTTTTCAGGCATTTTCGCCTAATCAGGGTAAACATCCATTAGACTGTAAACAAAACACCCTTGATGGTGGGATGACCTAACTTGGGGAGCCTGTAGGGGCACATGAGATAATCATTTCTTCAGAGTTTCATTGAAATACACAAAGAAACCTAGTACCCAGAAGCTAAGAAACATGGAATTATTTCCATTTGCTAAATCGCTTTTCTGTGAGTTTGAAACTCTTTTGCTACCTAGTGATTCAGCTTTGAGATACTTGAACCAGGAGAGAAGCACAGTGTGCTCTTGTGAACTAAAGTGTTGTTCAGCGTTTTTAAAGTTCTAGCATTAACCATTTAAGAATTAAACTCACAGGCGTTTTCAGTGAAATTCGCCTAATCAGGGTAAACATCCAATAGGCTCTAAACAAAAAACCCGTGATGGTGAGATGACTAAATTTAGGGAGCCATGAGGGATACAACAGAGAATCATTTTTTCATAGTTTCATTGAAATACACAAAGAAACCTAGTACACACAAGCTAAGAAACATGGAAATATTTCCAGTTGGCTAAATCGCTTTTCTGTGAGTTTGAAACTCTTTTGCTACCTAGTGATTCAGCTTTGAGATACTTGAACCAGGAAAGAAGCACAGTGTGCTCTTGTGAAATGAAGTGCTTTTCTGCATTTTCAAAGTTCTAGCTTTAACCATTGAGGTATTAAACTACAGGCGTTTTCAGTGAAATTCGCCTAATCGGGGTAAACATCCAATAGGCTCTAAACAAAAAACCCGAGATGGTGGGATGACCAAATTTGGGGAGCCATAAGGAGCAAAAGAGAGAATCATTTTGTCAGAGTTTCATTGAAATACACAAAGAAACCTAGTACCCAGAAGCAAATAAAAACCTGGAATTATTTCCAGTTGGCTAAATCGCTTTTCTGTGAGTTTGAAACTCTTATGCTACCTAGTGATTCAGCTTTGAGATACTTGAACCAGGACAGAAGCACAGTGTGCTCTTGTGATCTGAAGTGCTTTTCTGCATTTTCAAAGTTGTAGCATTAACCATTGAGGAATTAAACTAAAAGGCGTTTTCAGTGAAATTCGCCTAATCAGGGTAAACATCCAATAGGCTCTAAACAAAAAACCCTTGATGGTGAGATGATGTAATTTGGGGAGCCATGAGGGACACAAGAGAGAATCATTTTGTCAGAGATTCATTGAAATACACAAAGAAACCTAGTACCCAGAAGCTAAGAAACTTGGAATTATTTCCAGTTGGCTAAATCGCTTTTCTGTGAGTTTGAAACTCTTTTGCTACCGAGAGCTTCAGCTTTGAGGTACTTGAACCAGGAGAGAAGCACAGTGTGCTCTTGTGAACTAAAGTGTTGTTTTGCGTTTTTAAAGTTCTAGCATTAACCATTTAAGAATTAAACTCACAGGCGTTTTCAGGCATTTTCGCCTAATCAGTGTAAACATCCAATAGACTGCAACAAAACACCCATGATGGTGGGATGACCAAACTTGGCGAGCCTTGAGGGGCACATGAGAGAATCATTTTTTCAGAGTTTCATTGAAATACACAAAGAAACCTCTTGCCCAGAAGCTAAGAAACATGGAATTATTTCAGTTCGCTAAAACGCTTTTCTGTGAGTTTGAAACTCTTTTGTTACCTAGTGATTCAGCTTTGAGATACTTGAACCAGGAAAGAAGCACAGTGTGTTCTTGTGATCTGAAGTGCTTTTCTGCATTTTCAAAGTTCTATCATTAACCATTGTTTAATTAAACTAACAGGCGTTTTCAGTGAAATTCGCCTAATCAGGGTAAACATCCAATAGGCTCTAAACAAAAAACCAGTGATGGTGAGATGACTAAATTTAGGGAGCCATGAGGGAACAACAGAGAATCATTTTGTCATAGTTTCATTGAAATACACAAAGAAACCTAGTACACACAAGCTAAGAAACATGGAAATATTTCCAGTTGGCTAAATCGCTTTTCTGTGAGTTTAAAACTCTTTTGCTACCTAGTGATTCAGCTTTGAGATACTTGAACCAGGACAGAAGCACAGTGTGCTCTTGTGATCTGAAGTGCTTTTCTGCATTTTCAAAGTTCTAGCTTTAACCATTGAGGTATTAAACTACAGGCGTTTTCAGTGAAATTCGCCTAATCAAGGTAAACATCCAATAGGCTCTAAACAAAAAACCCGTGATGGTGGATGACCAAATTTGGGGAGCCATAAGGGGCAAAAGAGAGAATCATTTTGTCAGAGTTTCATTGAAATACACAAAGAAACCTAGTACCCAGAAGCAAAGAAACCTGGAATTATTTCCAGTTGGCTAAATCGCTTTTCTGTGAGTTTGAAACTCTTTTGCTACCGAGAGCTTCAGCTTTGAGATACTTGAACCAGGAGAGAAGCACAGTGTGCTCTTGTGAACTAAAGTGTTTTTCTGCGTTTTTAAAGTTCTAGCATTAACCATTTAAGAATTAAACTCACAGGCGTTTTCAGGCATTTTCGCCTAATCAGTGTAAACATCCAATAGACTGTAAACAAAACACCCATGATGGTGGGATGTCCAAACTTGGCGAGCCTTGAGGGGCACATGAGAGAATCATTTTTTCAGAGTTTCATTGAAATAAACAAAGAAACCTAGTGCCCAGAAGCTAAGAAACATGGAATTATTTCCAGTTCTCTAAAAACGCTTTTCTGTGAGTTTGAAACTTTTTTCTACCTAGTGATTCAGCTTTGAGATACTTGAACCAGGACAGAAGCACAGTGTGCTTTTGTGATCTGAAGTGCTTTTTCTGCATTTTCAAAGTTCTAGCATTAAACATTGAGGAGTTAAAATACAGGCGTTTTCAGTGTAATTCGCCTAATCAGGGTAAACATCCAATAGGCTCTAAACAAAAAACTCGGGATGGTGGATTGACCACATTTGGGGAGCCATGAGGGGCACAAGAGAGAATCATTTTGTCAGAGTTTCATTGAAATACACAAAGAAACCTAGTTCCCAGAAGCTAAGAAACATGGAATTATTTCCTGTTGGCTAAATCGCTTTTCTGTGAGTTTGAAACTCTTTTGCTACCTAGTGATTCAGCTTTGAGATACTTGAACCAGGAAAGAAGCACAGTGTGTTCTTGTGATCTGAAGTGCTTTTCTGCATTTTCAAAGTTCTATCATTATCCATTGTTTAATTAAACTAACAGCGTTTTCAGTGTAATTCGCCTAATCAGGGTAAACATCCAATAGGCTCTAAACAAAAAACTCGGGATGGTGGATTGACCACATTTGGGGAGCCATGAGGGGCACAAGAGAGAATCATTTTGTCAGAGTCTCATTGAAATACACAAAGAAACCTAGTTCCCAGAAGCTAAGAAACATGGAATTATTTCCTGTTGGCTAAATCGCTTTTCTGTGAGTTTGAAACTCTTTTGCTACCTAGTGATTCAGATTTGAGATACTTGAACCAGGAAAGAAGCACAGTGTGTTCTTGTGATCTGAAGTGCTTTTCTGCATTTTCAAAGTTCTATCATTAACCATTGTTTAATTAAACTAACAGGCGTTTTCAGTGAAATTCGCCTAATCAGGGTAAACATCCAATAGGCTCTAAACAAAAAACCAGTGATGGTGAGATGACTAAATTTAGGGAGCCATGAGGGAAACAACAGAGAATCATTTTTTCATAGTTTCATTGAAATACACAAAGAAACCTAGTACACACAAGCTAAGAAACATGGAAATATTTCCAGTTGGCTAAATCGCTTTTCTGTGAGTTTGAAACTCTTTTGCTACCTAGTGATTCAGCTTTGAGATACTTGAACCAGGACAGAAGCACAGTGTGCTCTTGTGAAATGAAGTGCTTTTCTGCATTTTCAAAGTTCTAGCTTTAACCATTGAGGTATTAAACTACAGGCGTTTTCAGTGAAATTCGCCTAATCAAGGTAAACATCCAATAGGCTCTAAACAAAAAACCCGTGATGGTGGGATGACCAAATTTGGGGAGCCATAAGGGGCAAAAGAGAGAATCATTTTGTCAGAGTTTCATTGAAATACACAAAGAAACCTAGTACCCAGAAGCAAAGAAACCTGGAATTATTTCCAGTTGGCTAAATCGCTTTTCTGTGAGTTTGAAACTCTTTTGCTACCGAGAGCTTCAGCTTTGAGATACTTGAACCAGGACAGAAGCACAGTGTGCTCTTGTGAACTAAAGTGTTTTTCTGCGTTTTTAAAGTTCTAGCATTAACCATTTAAGAATTAAACTCACAGGCGTTTTCAGGCATTTTCGCCTAATCAGTGTAAACATCCAATAGACTGCAAAAAAAACACCCATGATGGTGGGATGTCCAAACTTGGCGAGCCTTGAGGGGCACATGAGAGAATCATTTTTTCAGAGTTTCATTGAAATAAACAAAGAAACCTAGTGCCCAGAAGCTAAGAAACATGGAATTATTTCCAGTTCTCTAAAACGCTTTTCTGTGAGTTTGAAACTTTTTTCTACCTAGTGATTCAGCTTTGAGATACTTGAACCAGGACAGAAGCACAGTGTGCTTTTGTGATCTGAAGTGCTTTTCTGCATTTTCAAAGTTCTAGCATTAAACATTGAGGAGTTAAACTACAGGCGTTTTCAGTGTAATTCGCCTAATCAGGGTAAACATCCAATAGGCTCTAAACAAAAAATTCGGGATGGTGGATTGACCACATTTGGGGAGCCATGAGGGGCACAAGAGAGAATCATTTTGTCAGAGTTTCATTGAAATACACAAAGAAACCTAGTTCCCAGAAGCTAAGAAACATGGAATTATTTCCTGTTGGCTAAATCGCTTTTCTGTGAGTTTGAAACTCTTTTGCTACCTAGTGATTCAGCTTTGAGATACTTGAACCAGGAAAGAAGCACAGTGTGCTCTTGTGATCTGAAGTGTTTTTCTGCATTATCAAAGTTCTAGCATTAACCATTGAGGAACTAAACTAACAGGCATTTTCTGTGAAATTCGCCTAAGCAGGGTTAACATCCAATAGGCTCTAAACAAAAAACCCGTGATGGTGGATTGACCAAATTTGGGGAGCCATGAGCGGCACAAGAGAGAATCATTTTGTCAGAGTTTCATTGAAATACACAAAGAAACCTAGTAACCCAGAAGCTACGAAACATGGAATTATTTCCAGTTGGCTAAATCGCTTTTCTGTGAGTTTGAAACTCTTTTCCTAGCTATTGATTCAGCTTTGAGATACTTGAACCAGGACAGAAGCACAATGTGCTTTTGTGATATGAAGTGCTTTTCTGCATTTTCAAAGTTCAAGCTTTAACCATTGAGGAATTAAACAACAGGCGTTTTCAGTGAAATTCGTCTAATCAGGGTAAACATCCAATAGGCTCTAAACAAAAAACCCGTGATGGTGGGATGTCCAAATTTGGGGAGCCATGAGTGGCACAAGAGAGAATAATTTTTTCAGAGTTTCATGGAAATACACAAAGAAACCTAGTACCCAGAAGCTAAGAAACATGGAGTTATTTCCAGTTGGCTAAATCGCTTTTATGTTAGTTTGAAACTCTTTTCCTACCTAGTGATGCAGCTTTGAGATACTTGAACCAGGACAGAAGCACAGTGTGCTCTTGTGAACTAAAGTGTTTTTCTGCGTTATTAAAGTTCTAGCATTAACCATTTAAGAATTAAACTCACAGGCGTTTTCAGGCATTTTCGCCTAATCAGGGTAAACATCCATTAGACTGTAAACAAAACACCCTTGATGGTGGGATGACCTAACTTGGGGAGCCTGTAGGGGCACATGAGATAATCATTTCTTCAGAGTTTCATTGAAATACACAAAGAAACCTAGTACCCAGAAGCTAAGAAACATGGAATTATTTCCATTTGGCTAAATCGCTTTTCTGTGAGTTTGAAATTCTTTTGCTACCTAGTGATTCAGCTTTGAGATACTTGAACCAGGACAGAAGCACAATGTTCTCTTGTGATCTGAAGGGCTTTTCTGCATTTTCAAAGTTCTAGCATTAACCATTGAGGAATTAAACTAACAGGCGTTTTCAGTGAAATTCGCCTTATCAGGGTAAACATCCAATAGGCTCTAAACAAAAAACCCGTGATGGTCAAATGACCAAATTTGGGGAGCCATGAGGGACACAAGAGAGAATCATTTTGTCAGAGTTTCATTGAAATACACAAAGAAACCTAATACACACAAGCTAAGAAACATGGAATTATTTCTAGTTGGCTAAATCGCTTTTCAGTGAGTTTGAAACTCTTTTGCTACCTAGTGATTCAGCTTTGAGATACTTGAACCAGGACAGAAGCACAGTGTGCTCTTGTGAAATGAAGTGCTTTTCTGCATTTTCAAAGTTCTAACTTTAGCCATTGAGGAATTAAACTACAGGCGTTTTCAGTGAAATTTGCCTAATCAGGGTAAACATCCAATAGGCTCTAAAGAAAAAACCCGTGATGGTGCGATGACCAAATTTGGAGAGCCATGAGGGGCACAAGAGAGAATCATTTTGTCAGAGTTTCATTGAAATACACAAAGAAAACTAGTGCCCAGAAGCTAAGAAACATGGAATTATTTCCAGTTGGCTAAATCGCTTTTCTGTGAGTTTGAAACTCTTTTGCTACCTAGTGATTCAGCTCTGAGATACTTGAACCAGGAAAGAAGCACAGTGTTCTCTTGTGATCTGAAGTGCTTTTCTGCATTTTCAAAGTTCTAGCATTAACCATTGAGGAATTAAACTAACAGGCGTTTTCAGTGAAATTCGACTAATCAGGGTAAATATCCAATAGGCTCTAAACAAAAAACTCGTGATGGTGGATTGACCACATTTGGGGAGCCATGAGGGGCACAAGAGAGAATCATTTTGTCAGAGTTTCATTGAAATACAAAAAGAAACCTAGTACCCACAAGCTAAGAAACATGGAATGATTTCCAGTTAGCTAAAACGCATTCCTGTGAGTTTGAAACTCTTTTGCTACCTAGTGATTCAGCTTTGAGATACTTGAACCAGGAGAGAAGCACAGTGTGCTCTTGTGAACTAAAGTGTTGTTCTGCGTTTTTAAAGTTCTAGCATTAACCATTTAAGAATTAAACTCACAGGCGTTTTCAGGCATTTTCGCCTAATCAGGGTAAACATCCAATAGACTGTAAACAAAACACCCTTGATGGTGGGATGACCAAACTTGGGGAGCCTTGATGGGCACAAGAGAGAATCATTTCTTCAGAGTTTCATTGAAATACACAAATAAACCTAGTGCCCAGAAGCTAAGAAACATGGAATTATTTCCAGTTCGCTAAAACACTTTTCTGTGAGTTTGAAACTCTTTTGTTACCTAGTGATTCAGCTTTGAGATACTTGAACGAGGACAGAAGCACAGTGTGCTCTTGTGATCTGAAGTGCTTTTCTGCATTTTCAAAGTTCTATCATTAACCATTGTTTAATTAAACTAACAGGCGTTTTCAGTGAAATTCGCCTTATCAGGGTAAACATCCAATAGGCTCTAAACAAAAAACCCTTGATGGTGAGATGACCTAATATGGGGAGCCATGAGGGACACAAGAGAGAATCATTTTTTCAGAGTTTCATTGAAATACACAAAGAAACCTAGTACCCAGAAGCTAAGACACCTGGAATTATTTCCAGTTGGCTAAATCGCTTTTCAGTAAGTTTGAAACTCTTTTGCTACCAAGAGCTTCAGCTTTGAGATACTTGAACCAGGAGAGAAGCACAGTGTGCTCTTGTGAACTAAAGTGTTGTTCTGCGTTTTTAAAGTTCTAGCATTAACCATTTAAGAATTAAACTCACAGGCGTTTTCAGGCATTTTCGCCTAATCAGTGTAAACATCCAATAGACTGCAACAAAACACCCATGATGGTGGGATGACCAAATTTGGCGAGCCTTGAGGGGCACATGAGAGAATCATTTTTTCAGAGTTTCATTGAAATACACAAAGAAACCTAGTGCCCAGAAGCTAAGAAACATGGAATTATTTCCAGTTCTCTAAAACGCTTTTTGTGAGTTTGAAACTCTTTTGCTACCTAGTGATTCAGCTTTGAGATACTTGAACCAGGAAAGAAGCACAGTGTGCTCTTGTGATCTGAAGTGCTTTTCTGCATTTTCAAAGTTCTAGCATTAACCATTGAGGAACTAAACTAACAGGCATTTTCAGTGAAATTCGCCTAAGCAGGGTTAACATCCAATAGGCTCTAAACAAAAAACCCGTGATGGTGGATTGACCAAATTTGGGAGCCATGAGCGGCACAAGAGAGAATCATTTTGTCAGAGTTTCATTGAAATACACAAAGAAACTTAGTACCCAGAAGCTACGAAACATGGAATTATTTCCAGTTGGCTAAATCGCTTTTCAGTGAGTTTGAAACTCTTTTGCTACTAGTGATTCAGCTTTGAGATACTTGAACCAGGACAGAAGCACAGTGTGCTTTGTGATATGAAGTGCTTTTCTGCATTTTCAAAGTTCAAGCTTTAACCATTGAGGAATTAAACTACAGGCGTTTTCAGTCAAATTCGTCTAATCAGGGTAAACATCCAATAGGCTCTAAACAAAAAACCCGTGATGGTGGGATGTCCAAATTTGGGGAGCCATGAGTGGCACAAGAGAGAAAAATTTTTTCAGAGTTTCATGGAAATACACAAAGAAACCTAGTACCCAGAATCTAAGAAACATGGAGTTATTTCCAGTTGGCTAAATCGCTTTTATGTTAGTTTGAAACTCTTTTCCTACCTAGTGATGCAGCTTTGAGATACTTGAACCAGGAGAGAAGCACAGTGTGCTCTTGTGAACTAAAGTGTTTTTCTGCGTTTTTAAAGTTCTAGCATTAACCATTTAAGAATTAAACTCACAGGCGTTTTCAGGCATTTTCGCCTAATCAGGGTAAATATCCAATAGGCTCTAAACAAAAAACCCGTGATGGTGAGATGACTAAATTTAGGGAGCCATGAGGGATACAACAGAGAATCATTTTTTCAGAGTTTCATTGAAATACACAAAGAAACCTAGTACACCACAAGCTAAGAAACATGGAAATATTTCCAGTTGGCTAAATCGCTTTTCTGTGAGTTTGAAACTCTTTTGCTACCTAGTGATTCAGCTTTGAGATACTTTAACCAAGAAAGAAGCACAGTGTGCTCTTGTGATCTGTAGTGCTTTTCTGCATTTTCAAAGTTCTAGCTTTAACCATTGAGGTAATTAAACTAACAGGCGTTTTCAGTGAAATTCGCCTAATCGGGGTAAACATCCAATAGGCTCTAAACAAAAAACCCGTGATGGTGGTCGATGACCAAATTTGGGGAGCCATAAGGGCACAAGAGAGAATCATTTTGTCAGAGTTTCATTGAAATAAACAAAGAAACCTAGTACCCAGAAGCAAATAAACCTGGAATTATTTCCAGTTGGCTAAATCGCTTTTCGGTGAGTTTGAAACTCTTTTGCTACCTAGTGATTCAGCTTTGAGATACTTGAACCAGGACAGAAGCACAGTGTGGTCTTGTGATCTGAAGTGCTTTTCTGCATTTTCAAAGTTCTAGCATTAACCATTGAGGAATTAAACTAAAAGGCGTTTTCAGTGAAATTCGCCTAATCAGGGTAAACATCCAATAGGCTCTAAACAAAAAACCCTTGATGGTGAGATGACGTAATTTGGGGAGCCATGAGGGACACAAGAGAGAATCATTTTGTCAGAGATTCATTGAAATACACAAAGAAACCTAGTACCCAGAAGCTAAGAAACTTGGAATTATTTCCAGTTGGCTAAATCGCTTTTCTGTGAGTTTGAAACTCTTTTGCTACCTAGTGATTCAGCTTTGAGATACTTGAACCAGGAAAGAAGCACAGTGTGTTCTTGTGATCTGAAGTGCTTTTCTGCATTTTCAAAGTTCTATCATTAACCATTGTTTAATTAAACTAACAGGCGTTTTCAGTGTAATTCGCCTAATCAGGGTAAACATCCAATAGGCTCTAAACAAAAAACTCGGATGGTGGATTGACCACAATTTGGGGAGCCATGAGGGGCACAAGAGAGAATCATTTTGTCAGAGTCTCATTGAAATACACAAAGAAACCTAGTTCCCAGAAGCTAAGAAACATGGAATTATTTCCATTTGGCTAAATCGCTTTTCTGTGAGTTTGAAACTCTTTTGCTACCTAGTGATTCAGATTTGAGATACTTCAACCAGGAAAGAAGCACAGTGTGTTCTTGTGATCTGAAGTGCTTTTCTGCATTTTCAAAGTTCTATCATTAACCATTGTTTAATTAACTAACAGGCGTTTTCAGTGAAATTCGCCTAATCAGGGTAAACATCCAATAGGCTCTAAACAAAAAACCAGTGATGGTGAGATGACCATAAATTTAGGGAGCCATGAGGGAAACAACAGAGAATCATTTTTTCATAGTTTCATTGAAATACACAAAGAAACCTAGTACACACAAGCTAAGAAACATGGAATTAAATATCCAGTTGGCTAAATCGCTTTTCTGTGAGTTTGAAACTCTTTTGCTACCTAGTGATTCAGCTTTGAGATACTTGAACCAGGACAGAAGCACAGTGTGCTCTTGTGAAATGAAGTGCTTTTCTGCATTTTCAAAGTTCTAGCTTTAAACCATTGAGGTATTAAACTACAGGCGTTTTCAGTGAAATTCGCCTAATCAAGGTAAACATCCAATAGGCTCTAAACAAAAAAACCCGTGATGGTGGGATGACCAAATTTGGGGAGCATAAGGGGCAAAAGAGAGAGATCATTTTGTCAGAGTTTCATTGAAATACACAAAGAAACCTAGTACCCAGAAGCAAAGAAACCTGGAATTATTTCCAGTTGGCTAAATCGCTTTCTGTGAGTTTGAAACTCTTTTGCTACCGAGAGCTTCAGCTTTGAGATACTTGAACCAGGACAGAAGCACAGTGTGATCTTGTGAACTAAAGTGTTTTTTGCGTTTTTAAAGTTCTAGCATTAACCATTTAAGAATTAAACTCACAGGCGTTTTCAGGCATTTTTCGCCTAATCAGTGTAAACATCCAATAGACTGCAACAAAACACCCATGATGGTGGGATGTCCAAACTTGGCGAGCCTTGAGGGGCACATGAGAGAATCATTTTTCAGAGTTTCATTGAAATAAACAAAGAAACCTAGTGCCCAGAAGCTAAGAAACATGGAATTATTTCCAGTTCTCTAAAACGCTTTTCTGTGAGTTTGAAACTTTTTTCTACCTAGTGATTCAGCTTTGAGATACTTGAACCAGGACAGAAGCACAGTGTGCTTTTGTGATCTGAAGTGCTTTTCTGCATTTTCAAAGTTCTAGCATTAAACATTGAGGAGTTAAACTACAGGCGTTTTCAGTGTAATTCGCCTAATCAGGGTAAACATCCAATATGCTCTAAACAAAAAATTCGGGATGGTGGATTGACCACATTTGGGAGCCATGAGGGGCACAAGAGAGAATCATTTTGTCAGAGTTTCATTGAAATACACAAAGAAACCTAGTTCCCAGAAGCTAAGAAACATGGAATTATTTCCTGTTGGCTAAATCGCTTTTCTGTGAGTTTGAAACTCTTTTGCTACCTAGTGATTCAGCTTTGAGATACTTGAACCAGGAAAGAAGCACAGTGTGCTCTTGTGATCTGAAGTGCTTTTCTGCATTTTCAAAGTTCTAGCATTAACCATTGAGGAATTAAACAACAGGCGTTTTCAGTGAAATTCGTCTAATCAGGGTTAACATCCAATAGGCTCTAAACAAAAAACCCGTGATGGTGGGATGTCCAAATTTGGGGAGCCATGAGTGGCACAAGAGAGAATAATTTTTTTCAGAGTTTCATGGAAATACACAAAGAAACCTAGTACCCAGAAGCTAAGAAACATGGAGTTATTTCCAGTTGGCTAAATCGCTTTTATGTTAGTTTGAAACTCTTTTCCTACCTAGTGATGCAGCTTTGAGATACTTGAACCAGGACAGAAGCACAGTGTGCTCTTGTGAACTAAAGTGTTTTTCTGCGTTTTAAAGTTCTAGCATTAACCATTTAAGAATTAAACTCACAGGCGTTTTCAGGCATTTTCGCCTAATCAGGGTAAACATCCATTAGACTGTAAACAAAACACCCTTGATGGTGGGATGACCTAACTTGGGGAGCCTGTAGGGGCACATGAGATAATCATTTCTTCAGAGTTTCATTGAAATACACAAAGAAACCTAGTACCCAGAAGCTAAGAAACATGGAATTATTTCCATTTGGCTAAATCGCTTTTCTGTGAGTTTGAAATTCTTTTGCTACCTAGTGATTCAGCTTTGAGATACTTGAACCAGGACAGAAGCACAATGTTCTCTTGTGATCTGAAGTGCTTTTCTGCATTTTCAAAGTTCTAGCATTAACCATTGAGGAATTAAACTAACAGGCGTTTTCAGTGAAATTCGCCTTATCAGGGTAAACATCCAATAGGCTCTAAACAAAAAACCCGTGATGGTCAAATGACCAAATTTGGGGAGCCATGAGGGACACAAGAGAGAATCATTTTGTCAGAGTTTCATTGAAATACACAAAGAAACCTAATACACACAAGCTAAGAAACATGGAATTATTTCTAGTTGGCTAAATCGCTTTTCAGTGAGTTTGAAACTCTTTTGCTACCTAGTGATTCAGCTTTGAGATACTTGAACCAGGACAGAAGCACAGTGTGCTCTTGTGAAATGAAGTGCTTTTCTGCATTTTCAAAGTTCTAACTTTAACCATTGAGGAATTAAACTACAGGAGGCGTTTTCAGTGAAATTTGCCTAATCAGGGTAAACATCCAATAGGCTCTAAACAAAAAACCCGTGATGGTGCGATGACCAAATTTGGAGAGCCATGAGGGGCACAAGAGAGAATCATTTTGTCAGAGTTTCATTGAAATACACAAAGAAACCTAGTTCCCAGAAGCTAAGAAACATGGAATTATTTCCAGTTGGCTAAATCGCTTTTCTGTGAGTTTTGAAACTCTTTTGCTACCTAGTGATTCAGCTCTGAGATACTTGAACCAGGAAAGAAGCACAGTGTTCTCTTGTGATCTGAAGTGCTTTTCTGCATTTTCAAAGTTCTAGCATTAACCATTGAGGAATTAAACTAACAGGCGTTTTCAGTGAAATTCGCCTAATCAGGGTAAATATCCAATAGGCTCTAAACAAAAAACTCGTGATGGTGGATTGACCAAATTGGGGATCCATGAGGGGCACAAGAGAGAATCATTTTGTCAGAGTTTTCATTGAAATACAAAAAGAAACCTAGTACCCACAAGCTAAGAAACATGGAATGATTTCCAGTTAGCTAAAACGCATTCCTGTGAGTTTGAAACTCTTTTGCTACCTAATGATTCAGCTTTGAGATACTTGAACCAGGAGAGAAGCACAGTGTGCTCTTGTGAACTAAAGTGTTGTTCTGCGTTTTTAAAGTTCTAGCATTAACCATTTAAGAATTAAACTCACAGGCGTTTTCAGGCATTTTCGCCTAATCAGGGTAAACATCCAATAGACTGTAAACAAAACAACCTTGATGGTGGGATGACCAAACTTGGGGAGCCTTGATGGGCACAAGAGAGAATCATTTCTTCAGAGTTTTTTCATTGAAATACACAAAAAACCTAGTGCCCAGAAGCTAAGAAACATGGAATTATTTCCAGTTCGCTAAAACACTTTTCTGTGAGTTTGAAACTCTTTGTTACCTAGTGATTCAGCTTTGAGATACTTGAACGAGGACAGAAGCACAGTGTGCTCTTGTGATCTGAAGTGCTTTTCTGCATTTTCAAAGTTCTACCATTAACCATTGTTTAATTAAACTAACAGGCGTTTTCAGTGAAATTCGCCATATCAGGGTAAACATCCAATAGGCTCTAAACAAAAAACCCTTGATGGTGAGATGACCTAATATGGGGAGCCATGAGGGACACAAGAGAGAATCATTTTTTCAGAGTTTCATTGAAATACACAAAGAAACCTAGTACCCAGAAGCTAAGACACATGGAATTATTTCCAGTTGGCTAAATCGCTTTTCAGTAAGTTTGAAACTCTTTTGCTACCAAGAGCTTCAGCTTTGAGATACTTGAACCAGGAGAGAAGCACAGTGTGCTCTTGTGAACTAAAGTGTTGTTCTGCATTTTAAAGTTCTAGCATTAACCATTTAAGAATTAAACTCACAGGCGTTTTCAGGCATTTTCGCCTAATCAGTGTAAACATCCAATAGACTGCAACAAAACACCCATGATGGTGGATGACCAAACTTGGCGAGCCTTGAGGGGCACATGAGAGAATCATTTTTTCAGAGTTTCATTGAAATACACAAAGAAACCTAGTGCCCAGAAGCTAAGAAACATGGAATTATTTCCAGTTCTCTAAAACGCTTTTCTGTGAGTTTGAAACTTTTTTCTACCTAGTGATTCAGCTTTGAGATACTTGAACCAGGACAGAAGCACAGTGTGCTTTTGTGATCTGAAGTGCTTTTCTGCATTTTCAAAGTTCTATCATTAACCATTGTTTAATTAAACTAACAGGCGTTTACAGTGAAATTCGCCTAATCAGGGTAAACATACAATAGGCTCTAAACAAAAAACCCGTGATGGTGAGATGACTAAATTTAGGGAGCCATGAGGGATACAACAGAGAATCATTTTTTCATAGTTTCATTGAAATACACAAAGAAACCTAGTACAAACAAGCTAAGAAACATGGAAATATTTCCAGTTGGCTAAATTGCTTTTCTGTGAGTTTGAAACTCTTTTGCTACCTAGTGATTCAGCTTTGAGATACTTGAACCAGGAAAGAAGCACAGTGTGCTCTTGTGAAATGAAGTGATTTTCTGCATTTTCAAACTTCTAGCTTTAACCATTGAGCTATTAAACTACAGGCGTTTTCAGTGAAATTCGCCTAATCGGGATAAACATCCAATAGGCTCTAAACAAAAAACCTGTGATGGTGGGATGACCAAATTTGGGGAGCCATAGGAGCAAAAGAGAGAATCATTTTGTCAGAGTTTCATTGAAATACACAAAGAAACCTAGTACCCAGAAGCAAATAAACCTGGAATTATTTCCAGTTGGCTAAATCGCTTTTCGTGAGTTTGAAACTCTTATGCTACCTAGTGATTCAGCTTTGAGATACTTGAACCAGGACAGAAGCACAGTGTGCTCTTGTGATCTGAAGTGCTTTTCTGCATTTTCAAAGTTCTAGCATTAACCATTGAGGAATTAAACTAACAGGCGTTTTCAGTGAAATTCGCCTAATCAGGGTAAACATCCAATAGGCTCTAAACAAAAAACCCGTGATGGTGGATTGACCAAATTTGGGGAGCCATGAGGGGCACAAGAGAGAATTTTGTCATTTCATGTACAGAGTTTCAAACTGGAAATTTTCCATTTGGCTACAAAAACTCTTTTGAAACCTTTGAGTACCCAGGACAAGCTAAGAAACATGAGGAATTAAACTTATTTTAGGGTAAACATCCAATAGGCTGGCTAATTGGTCGATTGACCAAATTTGGGGAGCCATGGAATTCAGAGTTTCCAAAAAGAAACCTGTGAGCTAAGAAACATTTATTTTCCAGAAACTTTTCTTTTTGCTCTTTTGTTACCTAGTGATTCAGCTTTGAGATACTTGAACCAGGAGAGAAGCACAGTGTGCTCTTGTGAACTAAAGTGTTTTTCTGCCTTTTTTTAAAGTTCTAGCATTAACCATTTAAGAATTAAACTCACAGGCGTTTTCAGGCATTTTCGCCTAATCAGGATAAACATCCAATAGACTGTAAACAAAACACCCTTGATGGTGGGATGACCAAACTTGGGGAGCCTGGAGGGGCACATGAGAGAATCATTTCTTCAGAGTTTCATTGAAATACACAAAAGAAAGCTCTTGCACAGAAGCTAAGAAACATGGAATTATTTCCAGTTCGCTAAAAACACTTTTCTGTGAGTTTGAAACTCTTTCGTTACCTAGTGATTCAGCTTTGAGATACATGAACCAGGAAAAAGCACAGTGTGCTCTTGTGATCTGAAGTGCTTTTCTGCATTTTCAAAGTTCTAGCATTAACCATTGTTTAATTAAACTAACAGGCGTTTCAGTGAAATTCGCCTTATCAGGGTAAACATCCAATAGGCTCTAAACAAAAAACACTTGATGGTGAGATGACCTAATTTGGGGAGCCATGAGGGACACAAGAGAGAATCATTTTGTCAGAGATTCATTGAAATACACAAAGAAACCTAGTACCCAGAAGCTAAGAAACTTGGAATTATTTCCAGTTGGCTAAATCACTTTTCTGTGAGTTTGAAACTCTTTTGCTACCGAGAGCTTCAGCTTTGAGATACGTGAACCAGGAGAGAAGCACAGTGTGCTCTTGTGAACTAAAGTTTTGTTTTGCATTTTTAAAGTTCTAGCATTAACCATTAAAGAATTAAACTCACATGCGTTTTCAGGCATTTTCACCTAATCAGTGTAAACATCCAATAGACTGCAACAAAACACACATGATGGTGGGATGACCAAAGTTGGCGAGCCTTGAGGGGCACATGAGAGAATCATTTTTCTGAGTTTCATTGAAATACACAAAGAAACCTAGTGCCCAGAAGCTAAGAAACATGGAATTATTTCCAGTTCTCTAAAACGCTTTTCTGTGAGTTTGAAACTTTTTTTCTCCTAGTGATTCAGCTTTGAGATACTAGAACCAGGACAGAAGCACAGTGTGCTTTTGTGATCTGAAGTGGTTTTCTGCATTTCAAAGTTCTAGCATTAAACATTGAGGAGTTAAACTACAGTCGTTTTCAGTGTAATTCGCCTAATCAGGGTAAACATCCAATTGGCTCTAAACAAAAAACACGTGATGGTGCATTGACCACATTTGGGGAGCCGTGAGGGGCACAAGAGAGAATCATTTTGTCAGAGTTTCATTGAAATACACAAAGAAAAACCTAGTTCCCAGAAGCTAAAAAACATGGAATTATTTCCTGTTGGCTAAATCGCTTTTCTGTGAGTTTGAAACTCTTTTGCTACCTAGTGATTCAGCTTTGAGATACTTGAACCAGGAAAGAAGCACAGTGTGCTCTTGTGATCTGAAGTGCTTTTCTGCATTTTCAAAGTTCTAGCATTAACCATTGAGGAACTAAACTAAAAGGCATTTTCAGTGAAATTCGCCTAAGCAGCAGTAAACATCCAATAGGCCTCTAAACAAAAAAACCCCGTGATGGTGGATTGACCAAATTTGGGAGCCATGTGGGGCACAAGAGAGAATCATTTTGTCAGAGTTTCATTGAAATACACAAAGAAACCTAGTACCCAGAAGCTACGAAACATGGAATTATTTCCAGTTGGCTAAATCGCTTTTCTGTGAGTTTGAAACTCTTTTCCTACCTAGTGATTCAGCTTTGAGATACTTGAACCTGGACAGAAGCACAATGTGCTTTTGTGATATGAAGTGCTTTTCTGCATTTTCAAAGTTCAAGCTTTAACCATTGAGGAATTAAACTAAAGGCGTTTTCATTGAAATTCGTCTAATCAGGGTAAACATCGAATAGGCTCTAAACAAAAAACCCGTGATTGTGGGATGTCCAAATTTGGGGAGCCATGAGTGGCACAAGAGAGAATCATTTTTTCAGAGTTTCATGGAAATACACAAAGAAACCTAGTACCCAGAAGCTAAGAAACATGAGTTATTTCCAGTTGGCTAAATCGCTTTTATGTTAGTTTGAAAAGCTCTATTCCTACCTAGTGATGCAGCTTTGAGATACTTGAACCAGGACAGAAGCAAAGTGTGCTCTTGTGAACTAAAGTGTTTTTCTGCGTTTTTAAAGTTCTAGCATTAACCATTTAAAGAATTAAACTCACAGCGTTTTCAGGCATTTTCGCCTAATCAGGGTAAACATCCATTAGACTGTCAACAAAACACCCTTTGGTGGGATGACCAAACTTGGGGAGCCTGTAGGGGCACATGAGATAATCATTTCTTCAGAGTTTCATTGAAATACACAAAGAAACCTAGTACCCAGAAGCTAAGAAACATGGAATTATTTCCATTTGGCTAAATCGCTCTTCTGTGAGTTTGAAACTCTTTTGCTACCTAATGATTCAGCTTATGAGATACTTGAACCAGGAAAGAAGCACAGTGTGCTCTTGTGATCTGAAGTGCTTTTCAGCATTTTCAAAGTTCTAGCATTAACCATTGAGGAATTAAACTAACAGGCGTTTTCAGTGAAATTCGCCTAATCAGGGTAAACATCCAATAGGCTCTAAACAAAAAACCCGTGATGGTGAAATGACCAAATTTGGGGAGCCATGAGGGACACAAGAGAGAATCATTTTGTCAGAGTTTCATTGAAATACACAAAGAACCTAATACACACAAAGCTAAGAAACATGGAATTATTTCTAGTTGGCTAAAACGCTTTTCAGTGAGTTTGAAACTCTTTTGCTACCCAAGTTGTAGTGATTCAGCTTTGAGATACTTGAAACAGGACAGAAGCACAGCGTGCTCTTGTGATCTGAAGTGCTTTTCTGCATTTTTCTCCAGAGGCAACGTTCTAGCATTAACCATTGAGGAATTAAACTACAGGCGTTTTCAGTGAAATTCGCCTAAATCAGGGTAAATATCCAGTAGGCTCTAAAGTAAAAACCACTTGATGGTGGGATTGACCACATTTGGGGAGCCATGAGCGGCACAAGATAGAATCATTTTGTCAGAGTTTCATTGAAATACACAAAGAAACCTAATACCCACAAGCTAAGAAACATGGAATTATTTCCAGTTCGCTAAAACGCTTTCTGTGAGTTTGAAACTCTTTTTGCTACCTAGTGATTCAGCTTTGAGATACTTGAACCAGAGAGAAGCACAGTGTGCTCTTGTGAACTAAAGTGTTTTTTTGCATTTTTAAAGTTCTAGCATTAAACATTGAGTAATTAAACTCAAAAGGCGTTTTCCAGTGAAATTTCGCCTAATCATGGTAAACATCCAATAGACTGTAAACAAAACAACCCGTGATGGTGGATGACCAAACTTTGGGGAGCCATTTGAGTGGTCACATGAGAGAATCATTTCTTCAGAGTTTCATTTGAAATACACAAAGAACACCTAGTACCCAGAAGCTAAGAAACATGGAATTATTTCCAGTTCGCTAAAACCTCGTGAGTTTTTTTGAAAACTTTTCTGTGAGTTTGAAACTCTTTTCTCTTGTGATCTGACCTAGTGATTCAGCTTTTGAGGATACTTTTTTCAGTGAACCAATCAGGAAACAGAAGCACAAAAAGAAACCCGTGTGGTGAGATTAACTTTGTGATCTGAAGTGCTTTTTCTGCATTTTCAAATCGTTCTGTGAGCTTTAACCATTGAGGAATTAAACTAACACGCGTTTTCAGTGAAAGTTCGTCTAATCAGGGTAAACATCGAATAGGCTCTAAACAAAAAACCCGTGATTGTGGTGATTATGTGGGATTCCAAATTTGGGGAGCCATGAGTGGGCACAAGAGAGAATCATTTTTTCAGAGTTTCATGAAAATACACAAAGAAACCTAGTACCCAGAATCTAAGAAACATGGAGTTATTTCCATTGGCTAAATCGCTTTTCTATTAGTTTGAAACTCTATTCCTACCTAGTGATGCAGCTTTGAGATACTTGAACCAGGACAGAAGCACAGTGTGCTTATCTTGTGAACTAAAGTGTTTTTTTCTGCGTTTTTTAAAGTTCTAGCATTAAACCATTTAAGAATTAAACTCACAGGCGTTTTCAGGCATTTTCGCCTAATCAGGGTAAACATCCATTAAGACTGTAAACAAAACACCCTTGATGTGGGATGACCTAACTTGGGGAGCCTGTAGGGGCACATGAGATAATCATTTCTTCAGAGTTTCATTGAAATACAACCACAAAGAAACCTAGTACCCAAAGCTAAGAAACATGGAATTATTTCCATTTGGCTAAATCGCTCATTCGGTGAGTTTGAAACTCTTTTGCTACCTAATGATTCAGCTTTGAGATACTTGAACCAGGAAAGAAGCACAGTGTGCTCTGTGATCTGAAGTGCTTTTCTGCATTTTAAAGTTCTAGCATTAACCATTGAGAATTAAACTAACAGGCGTTTTTCAGTGAAATTCGCCTAATCAGGGTAAACATCCAATAGGCTCTAAACAATAAACCCTTGATGTCAGATGACCCAAATTTGGGGAGCCATGAGGGACACAAGAGATAAATAATTTTGTCAGAGTTTCATTGAAATACACAAAGAACCTAATACACACAACTAAGAAACATGGAATTATTTCTAGTTGGCTAAATCGCTTTTTTCAGTGAGTTTGAAACTCTTTGCTACCTAGTGATTCAGCTTTGAGATACTTGAACCAGACAGAAGCACAGTGTGCTCTTGTGAAATGAAGTGCTTTTCTGCATTTTCAAAGTTCTAACTTTAACCATTGAGGAATTAATCTACAGGCGTTTTCAGTGAAATTCGCCTAATCAGGGTAAACATCCAATAGTCTCTAAAAAAAAACCCGTGATGGTGCGATGACCAAATTTGGGGAGCCATGAGGGGCACAAGAGAGAATCATTTTGTCAGAGTTTCATTGAAATACAAAAAAAACCTAGTACCCAAAAGCTAAGAAACATGGAATTATTTCCAGTTGGCTAAATCCGGTTTTCTGTGAGTTTGAAACTCTTTTGCTACCTAGAGATTCAGCTTTGAGATACTTGAACCAGGAAAGAAGCACAGTGTGCTCTTGTGATCTGAAGTGCTTTTCTGCATTTTCAAAGTTCTACCATTAACCATTGAGGAATTAAACTAACAGGCGTTTCAGTGAATTCGCCTAATCAGGGTAAACATCCAATAGGCTCTAAACAAAAAACCCGTGATGGTGGATTGACCAAATTTGGGGTAGCCATGATGGCACAAGAGAGAATCATATTGTCAGAGTTTCATTGAAATACACAAAGAAACCTAGTACCCAGAAGCTAAGAAACATGGAATTATTTCCATTTGGCTAAATCGCTTTTTCTGTGAGTTTGAAACTCTTTTGCTACCTAGTGATTCAACTTTGAGATACTTCAACCAGGACAAAAGCACAGAGCGCAGTCGCTCTTTGATCTGAATATGATTTTCTGCATTTTCAAAGTTCTAGCATTAACCATTGAGGAATTAAACTACAAGGCGTTTTTCAGTGAAATTCGCCTAATCAGGTAAACATCCAATAGGCTCTAAACAAAAAACCCGTGATGTGAAATGACCAAATTTGGGGAGCCATGAAGGGCACAAGATAGAAATCATTTTGTCAGAGTTTCATTGAAATACACAAAGAAACCTAGTACCCAAAAGCTAAGAAACATGGAATTATTTTCCATTTGGGCTAAATCGCTTTTCTGTGAGTTTGAAACTCTTTTGCTACCTATGATTCAGCTTTGAGATACTTGAACCAGACAGAAGCACAGCGTCTCTTGTGATCTGAAGTGCTTTTCTGCATTTTCAAAGTTCTAGCATTAAACTATTTGAGGAATTTAAACTACAGGCGTTTCAGTGAAATTCGCCTAATCAGGGTAAATATCCAATAGCTCTAAACAAAAAAAACCGTGATGGTGGATTGACCACATTTGGGGAGCCATGAGGGGCACAAGATAAGAATCATTTATGTCAGAGTTTCATTGAAATACAATCAAGAAACCTAGTACCAGCCACAAGCTAAGAAACATGGAATTATTTCCAGATGGCAAAAACGCTTTTCTGTGAGTTTGAAACTCTTTTGCTACCTAGTGATTCAGCTTTGAGATACTTGAACCAGGAGAGAAATGCACAGTGTGCTCTTGTGAACTAAAGAAGTTGTTTTTGCGTTTTTAAAGTTCTAGCATTAACCATTTAAGTATTAAACTCAAAGGCGTTTTTCAGGCATTTTCGCCTAATCAAGGTAAACATCCAATAGACGTGTAAACAAAACACCCTTGATGGTTGGGATGACCAAACTTGGGGAGCCTTGATGGTCACATGAGAAGAGAATCATTTCTTCAGAGTTTCATTGAAATACACAAAGAAACCCGTAGTGCCCAAAAGCTAAGAAACATTGGAATTATTTCCAGTTCGCTAAAACCGCTTTTCTGTGGAGTTTTGAAACTCTTTCGTTACCTAATGATTCAGCTTTGAGATACTTGAACCAGAAAGAAGCACAGTGTGCGTTCTTGTGATCTGAAGT
>JAKELJ010000050.1:155673-192251 GCA_025594165.1 Tamias sibiricus
CCTGAAAACGCCTTTGAGTTTAATACTTAAATGGTTAATGGTAGAACTTTAAAAACGCAAAACAACACTTTAGTTCACAAGAGCACACTGTGCTTCTGTCCTGGTTCAAGTATCTCAAAGCTGAATCACTAGGTAGCAAAAGAGTTTCAAACTCACAGAGAAGCGTTTTAGCCATCTGGAAATAATTCCATGTTTCTTAGCTTGTGGGTACTAGGTTTCTTTGTGTATTTCAATGAAACTCTGACAAAATGATTCTCTCTTGTGCCCCTCATGGCTCCCCAAATGTGGTCAATCCACCATCACGTGTTTTTTGTTTAGAGCCTATTGGATGTTTACCCTGATTAGGCAAATTTCACTGAAAACGCCTGTAGTTTAATTCCTCAATGTTTAATGCTAGAACTTTGAAAATGCAGAAAAGCACTTCAGATCACAAAAGCACACTGTGCTTCTGTCCTGGTTCAAGTATCTCAAAGCTGAATCACTAGGTAGAAAAAGTTTCAAACTCATAGAAAAGCGTTTTAGAGAACTGGAAAATAATTCCATGTTTCTTAGCTTCTGGGCACTAGGTTTCTTTGTGTATTTCAATGAAACTCTGAAAAAATGATTCTCTTCATGTGCCCCTCAAGGCTCGCCAAGTTTGGTCATCCCACCATCATGGTGTTTTTGTTGCAGTCTATTGGATGTTTACACTGATTAGGCGAAAATGCCTGAAAAAGCCTGTGAGTTTAATTCTTAAATGGTTAATGCTAGAATTTTAAAAATGCAAAACAACACTTTAGTTCACAAGAGCACACTGTGCTTCTCTCCTGGTTCAAGTATCTCAAAGCTGAAGCTCTCGGTAGCAAAAGAGTTTCAAACTCACAGAAAAGCGATTTAGCCAACTGGAAATAATTCCAAGTTTCTTAGCTTCTGGGTACTAGGTTTCTTTGAGTATTTCAATGAAACTCTGACAAAATGATTCTCTCTTTTGCCCCTTATGGCTCCCCAAATTTGGTCATCCCACCATCACGGGTTTTTTTGTTTAGAGCCTATTGGATGTTTACCCGGCTTAGTCGAATTTCACTGAAAACGCCTGTTAGTTTAGTTCCTCAATGGTTAATGCTAGAACTCTGAAAATGCAGAAAAGCACTTCAGATCACAAGAGCACACTGTGCTTCTTCCTGGTTCAAGTATCTCAAAGCTGAATCACTAGGTAGCAAAAGAGTTTTCAAACTCACAGAAAAGCGATTTAGCCAAATGGAAATAATTCCATGTTTCTTAGCTTCTGGGAACTAGGTTTCTTTGTGTATTTCAATGAAACTCTGACAAAATGATTCTCTCTTGTGCCCCTCATGGCTCCCCAAATGTGGTCAATCCACCATCACGTGTTTTTTTGTTTAGAGCCTATTGGATGTTTACCCTGATTAGGCGAATTTCACTGAAAACGCCTGTTAGTTTAATTCCTCAATGTTTAATGCTAGAACTTTGAAAATGCAGAAAAGCACTTCAGATCACAAAAGCACACTGTGCTTCTGTCCTGGTTCAAGTATCTCAAAGCTGAATCACTAGGTAGAAAAAAGTTTCAAACTCATAGAAAAGCGATTTTAGAGAACTGGAAATAATTCCATGTTTCTTAGCTTCTGGGCACTAGGTTTCTTTGTGTATTTCAATGAATCTCTGAAAAAATGATTCTCTCATGTGCCCCTCAAGGCTCGCCAAGTTTGGTCATCCCACCATCATGGGTGTTTTGTTGCAGTCTATTGGATGTTTACACTGATTAGGCGAAAATGCCTGAAAACGCCTGTGAGTTTAATTCTTAAATGGTTTTAATGCTAGAACTTTAAAAACGCAAAACAACACTTTAGTTCACAAGAGCACACTGTGCTTCTCTCCTGGTTCAAGTATCTCAAAGCTGAATCTCGGTAGCAAAAGAGTTTCAAACTCACAGAAAAGCGATTTAGCCAACTGGAAATAATTCCAAGTTTCTTAGCTTCTGGGTACTAGGTTTCTTTGTGTATTTCAATGAAACTCTGACAAAATGATTCTCTCTTTTGCCCCTTATGGCTCCCCAAATTTGGTCAATCCACCATCACGGGTTTTTTTTTTTTAGAGCCTATTGGTATGTTTACCCTGATTAGGCGAATTTCACTGAAAACGCCTGTTAGTTTAATTCCTCAATGGTTAATGCTAGAAACTTTGAAAATGCAGAAAAGCACTTCAGATCACAAGAGAACACTGTGCTTCTTTCCTGGTTCAAGTATCTCAAAGCTGAATCACTAGGTAGCAAAAGAGTTTCAAACTCACAGAAAAGCGATTTAGCCAACAGAAAATAATTCCATGTTTCTTAGCTTCTGGGAACTAGGTTTCTTTGTGTATTTCAATGAAACTCTGACAAAATGATTCTCTCTTGTGCCCCTCATGGCTCCCCAAATTTGGTCATCACAACATCACGGGTTTTTTTGTTTAGAGCCTATTGGATGTTTACCTTGATTAGGCGAATTTCACTGAAAACGCCTGTAGTTTAATTCCTCAATGGTTAATGCTAGAACTTTGAAAATACAGAAAAGCACTTCATTTCACACGAGCACACTGTGCTTTTTTCCTGGTTCAAGTATCTCAAAGCTGAATGACTAGGTAACAAAAGAGTTTCAAACTCACAGAAAAGCGATTTAGCCAAATGGAAATAATTCCATGTTTCTTAGCTTCTGGGCACTAGGTTTCTTTGTGTATTTCAATGAAACTCTGAAGAAATGATTCTCTCATGTGACCATCAAGGCTCCCCAAGTTTGGTCATCCCACCATGAAGGGTGTTTTGTTTACAGTCTATTGGATGTTTACCATGATTAGGCGAAAATGCCTGAAAAACGCCTGAGTTTAATACTTAAATGGTTAATGCTAGAACTTTAAAAACGCAAAACAACACTTTAGTTCACAAGAGCACACTGTGCTTCTGTCCTGGTTCAAGTATCTCAAAGCTGAATCACTAGGTAGCAAAAGAGTTTCAAACTCACAGAGAAGCGTTTTAGCCAATCTGGAAATAATTCCATGTTTCTTAGCTTGTGGGCACAAGGTTTCTTTTTGTATTTCAATGAAACTCTGACAAAATGATTCTATCTTGTGCCCCTCATGGCTCCCCAAATGTGGTCAATCCACCATCGCGGTTTTTTTTGTTTAGAGCCTACTGGATATTTACCCTGATTAGGCGAATTTCACTGAAAACGCCTGTAGTTTAATTCCTCAATGGTTAATGCTAGAACTTTAAAATGCAGAAAAGCACTCCAGATCACAAGAGCACACTGTGCTTCTGTCCTGGTTCAAGTATCTCAAAGCTGAATCACTAGGTAGCAAAAGAGTTTCAAACTCACAGAAAAGCGATTTAGCCAAATGGAAATAATTCCATGTTTCTTAGCTTCTGGGTACTAGGTTTCTTTGTGTATTTCAATGAAACTCTGACAAAATGATTCTCTCTTGTGCCCCTCATGGCTCCCCAAATTTGGTCATTTCACCATCACGGGTTTTTTGTTTAGAGCCTATTGGATGTTTACCCTGATTAGGCGAATTTCACTGAAAACGCCTTTAGTTTAATTCTTCAATGGTTAATGCTAGAACTTTGAAAATGCAGAAAAGCATTTCAGATCAGAAGAGCGCACTGTGCTTTTGTCCTGGTTGAAGTATCTCAAAGTGAATCACTAGGTAGCAAAAGAGTTTCAAACTCACAGAAAAGCGATTTAGCCAAATGGAAATAATTCCATGTTTCTTAGCTTCTGGGTACTAGGTTTCTTTGTGTATTTCAATGAAACTCTGACAAAATGATTCTCTCTTGTGCCCCTCGTGGCTCCCCAAATTTGGTCAATCCACCATCACGGGTTTTTTTTGTTTAGAGCCTATTGGATGTTTACCCTGATTAGGCGAATTTCACTGAAAACGCCTGTAGTTTAATTCCTCAATGGTTAAAGCTAGAACTTTGAAAATGCAGAAAAGCACTTCATATCACAAAAGCACATTGTGCTTCTGTCCTGGTTCAAGTATCTCAAAGCTGAATCACTAGGTAGCAAAAGAGTTTCAAACTCACAGAAAAGCGATTTAGCCATCTGGAAATAATTCCATGTTTCGTAGCTTCTGGGTACTAGGTTTCATTGTGTATTTCAATGAAACTCTGACAAAATGATTCTCTCTTGTGTCCCCTCATGGCTCCCCAAATTTGGTCAATCCACCATCCGGGTTTTTTTGTTTAGAGCCTATTGGATGTTTACCCTGATTAGGCGAATTTCACTGAAAACGCCTGTTAGTTTAATTCCTCAATGTTTAATGCTAGAACTTTGAAAATGCAGAAAAGCACTTCAGATCACAAAAGCACACTGTGCTTCTGTCCTGGTTCAAGTATCTCAAAGCTGAATCACTAGGTAGAAAAAAGTTTCAAACTCACTAGAAAAGCGATTTAGAGAACTGGAAATAATTCCATGTTTCTTAGCTTCTGGGCACTAGGTTTCTTTGTGTATTTCAATGAAACTCTGAAAAAATGATTCTCTCATGTGCCCCTCAAGGCTCGCCAAGTTTGGTCATCCCACCATCATGGGTTGTTTTGTTGCAGTCTATTGATGTTTACACTGATTAGGCAAAAAAGCCTGAAAACGCCTGTGAGTTTAATTCTTAAATGGTTAATGCTAGAACTTTATAAACGCAAAACAACACTTTAGTTCACAAGAGAGCACACTGTGCTTCTCTCCTGGTTCAAGTATCTCAAAGCTGAAGCTCTCGGTAGCAAAAGAGTTTCAAACTCACAGAAAAGCGATTTAGCCAACAGGAAATAATTCCATGTTTCTTAGCTTCTGGGTACTAGGTTTCTTTGTGTATTTCAATGAAACTCTGACAAAATGATTCTCTCTTTTGCCCCTTATGGCTCCCCAAATTTGGTCATCCCACCATCACGGGTTTTTTTGTTTAGAGCCTATTGGATGTTTACCCGGCTTAGGCGAATTTCACTGAAAAACGCCTGTTAGTTTAGTTCCTCAATGGTTAATGCTAGAACTCTGAAAATGCAGAAAAGCACTTCAGATCACAAGAGCACACTGTGCTTCTTTCCTGGTTCAAGTATCTCAAAGCTGAATCACTAGGTAGCAAAAGAGTTTCAAACTCACAGAAAAGCGATTTAGCCAACAGGAAATAATTCCATGTTTCTTAGCTTCTGGGAACTAGGTTTCTTTGTGTATTTCAATGAAACTCTGACAAAATGATTCTCTCTTGTGCCCCTCATGGCTCCCCAAATGTGGTCAATCCACCATCACGTGTTTTTTGTTTAGAGCCTATTGGATGTTTACCCTGATTAGGCGAATTTCACTGAAAACGCCTGTAGTTTAATTCCTCAATGTTTAATGCTAGAACTTTGAAAATGCAGAAAAGCACTTCAGATCACAAAAGCACACTGTGCTTCTGTCCTGGTTCAAGTATCTCAAAGCTGAATCACTATGTAGAAAAAAGTTTCAAACTCATAGAAAAGCGTTTTAGAGAACTGGAAATAATTCCATGTTTCTTAGCTTCTGGGCACTAGGTTTCTTTGTGTATTTCAATGAATCTCTGAAAAAATGATTCTCTCATGTGCCCCTCAAGGCTCGCCAAGTTTGGTCATCCCACCATCATGGGTGTTTTTTGTTGCAGTCTATTGGATGTTTACACTGATTAGGCGAAAATGCCTGAAAACGCCTGTGAGTTTAATTCTTAAATGGTTAATGCTAGAACTTTAAAAACGCAAAACAACACTTTAGTTCACAAGAGCACACTGTGCTTCTCTCCTGGTTCAAGTATCTCAAAGCTGAAGCTCTCGGTAGCAAAAGAGTTTCAAACTCACAGAAAAGCGATTTAGCCAAATGGAAATAATTCCATGTTTCTCAGCTTCTGGGCACTAGGTTTCTTTGTGTATTTCAATGAAACTCTGAAGAAATGATTCTCTCATGTGACCATCAAGGCTCCCCAAGTTTGGTCATCCCACCATGAAGGGTGTTTTGTTTACAGTCTATTGGATGTTTACCATGATTAGGCGAAAATGCCTGAAAACGCCTTTGAGTTTAATACTTAAATGGTTAATGCTAGAACTTTAAAAACGCAAAAACAACACTTTAGTTCACAAGAGCACACTGTGCTTCTGTCCTGGTTCAAGTATCTCAAAGCTGAATCACTAGGTAGCAAAAGAGTTTCAAACTCACAGAGAAGCGTTTTAGCCATCTGGAAATAATTCCATGTTTCTTAGCTTGTGGGTACTAGGTTTCTTTTTGTATTTCAATGAAACTCTGACAAAATGATTCTATCTTGTGCCCCTCATGGCTCCCCAAATGTGGTCAATCCACCATCGCGGTTTTTTTGTTTAGAGCCTACTGGATATTTACCCTGATTAGGCAAATTTCACTGAAAACGCCTGTAGTTTAATTCCTCAATGGTTAATGCTAGAACTTTGAAAATGCAGAAAAGCACTCCAGATCACAAGAGCACGCTGTGCTTCTGTCCTGGTTCAAGTATCTCAAAGCTGAATCACTAGGTAGCAAAGAGCTTCAAACTCACAGAAAAGCGATTTAGCCAAATGGAAATAATTTCCATGTTTCTTAGCTTCTGGGTACTAGGTTTCTTTGTGTATTTCAATGAAACTCTGACAAAATGATTCTCTCTTGTGCCCCTCATGGCTCCCCAAATTTGGTCATTTCACCATCACGGGTTTTTTGTTTAGAGCCTATTGGATGTTTACCATGATTAGGCGAATTTCACTGAAAACGCCTTTAGTTTAATTCATCAATGGTTAATGCTAGAACTTTGAAAATGCAGAAAAGCATTTCAGATCAGAAGAGCGCACTGTGCTTTTGTCCTGGTTGAAGTATCTCAAAGTTGAATCACTAGGTAGCAAAAGAGTTTCAAACTCACAGAAAAAGCGATTTAGCCAAATGGAAATAATTCCATGTTTCTTAGCTTCTGGGTACTAGGTTTCTTTGTGTATTTCAATGAAACTCTGACAAAATGATTCTCTCTTGTGCCTCTCATGGCTCCCCAAATTTGGTCAATCCACCATCACGGGTTTTTTTTTAGAGCCTATTGGATGTTTACCCTGATTAGGCGATTTTCACTGAAAAACGCCTGTAGTTTAATTCCTCAATGGTTAAAGCTTGAACTTTGAAAATGCAGAAAAAGCACTTCATATCACAAAGCACATTGTGCTTCTGTCCTGGTTCAAGTATCTCAAAGCTGAATCACTAGGTAGGAAAAGAGTTTCAAACTCACAGAAAAGCGATTTAGCCATCTGGAAATAATTCCATGTTTCGTAGCTTCTGGGCACTAGGTTTCTTTGTGTATTTCAATGAAACTCTGACAAAATGATTCTCTCTTGTGTCCCTCATGGCTCCCCAAATTTGGTCAATCCACCATCACGGGTTTTTTGTTTAGAGCCTATTGGATGTTTACCCGGCTTAGGCGAATTTCACTGAAAACGCCTGTTAGTTTAGTTCCTCAATGGTTAATGCTAGAACTCTGAAAATGCAGAAAAGCACTTCAGATCACAAGAGCACACTGTGCTTCTTTCCTGGTTCAAGTATCTCAAAGCTGAATCACTAGGTAGCAAAAGAGTTTCAAACTCACAGAAAAGCGATTTAGCCAACAGAAATAATTCCATGTTTCTTAGCTTCTGGGAACTAGGTTTCTTTGTGTATTTCAATGAAACTCTGACAAAATGATTCTCTCTTTTGCCCCTTATGGCTCCCCAAAATTTGGTCATCCCACCATCACGGGTTTTTTGTTTAGAGCCTATTGGATGTTTACCCTGGCTTAGGCGAATTTCACTGAAAACGCCTGTTAGTTTAGTTCCTCAATGGTTAATGCTAGAACTCTGAAAATGCAGAAAAGCACTTCAGATCACAAGAGCACACTGTGCTTCTTTCCTGGTTCAAGTATCTCAAAGCTGAATCACTAGGTAGCAAAAGAGTTTCAAACTCACAGAAAAAACGATTTAGCCAACAGGAAATAATTCCATGTTTCTTAGCTTCTGGGCACTAGGTTTCTTTGTGTATTTCAATGAATCTCTGAAAAAATGATTCTCTCATGTGCCCCTCAAGGGCTCGCCAAGTTTGGTCATCCCACCATCATGGGTGTTTTGTTTAGCAGTCTATTGGATGTTTACACTGATTAGGCGAAAATGCCTGAAAACGCCTGTGAGTTTAATTCTTAAATGGTTAATGCTAGAACTTTAAAAACGCAAAACAACACTTTAGTTCACAAGAGCACACTGTGCTTCTTTCCTGGTTCAAGTATCTCAAAGCTGAATCACTAGGTAGCAAAAGAGTTTCAAACTCACAGAAAAGCGATTTAGCCAACAGGAAATAATTCCATGTTTCTTAGCTTCTGGGAACTAGGTTTCTTTGTGTATTTCAATGAAACTCTGACAAAATGATTCTCTCTTTGTGCCCTTCATGGCTCCCCAAATGTGGTCAATCCACCATCACGTGTTTTTTGTTTAGAGCCTATTGGATGTTTACCCTGATTAGGCGAATTTCACTGAAAACGCCTGTAGTTTAATTTCTCAATGGTTAATGCTAGAACTTTGAAAATGCAGAAAAAGCACTTCAGATCACAAAAGCACACTGTGCTTCTGTCCTGGTTCAAGTATCTCAAAGCTGAATCACTAGGTAGAAAAAAGTTTCAAACTCATAGAAAAGCGTTTTAGAGAACTGGAAATAATTCCATGTTTCTTAGCTTCTGGGCACTAGGTTTCTTTGTGTATTTCAATGAATCTCTGAAAAAATGATTCTCTCATGTGCCCCTCAAGGCTCGCCAAGTTTGGTCATCCCACCATCATGTGTGTTTTGTTTAGTCTATTGGATGTTTACACTGATTAGGCGAAAATGCCTGAAAACGCCTGTGAGTTTAATTCTTAAATGGTTAATGCTAGAACTTTAAAAACGCAAAACAACACTTTAGTTCACAAGAGCACACTGTGCTTCTCTCCTGGTTCAAGTATCTCAAAGCTGAAGCTCTCGGTAGCAAAAGAGTTTCAAACTCACAGAAAAGCGATTTAGCCAACTGGAAATAATTCCAAGTTTCTTAGCTTCTGGGTACTAGGTTTCTTTGTGTATTTCAATGAAACTATGACAAAATGATTCTCTCTTTGCCCCTTATGGCTCCCCAAATTTGGGTCATCCCACCATCACGGGTTTTTTTTTTTAGAGCCTATTGGATGTTTACCCTGATTAGGCGAATTTCACTGAAAACGCCTGTTAGTTTAATTCCTCAATGGTTAATGCTACGACTTTGAAAATGCAGAAAAGCACTTCAGATCACAAGAGCACACTGTGCTTCTCTCCTGGTTCAAGTATCTCAAAGCTGAAGCTCTTGGTAGCAAAAGAGTTTCAAACTCACTTAAAAGCGATTTAGCCAACTGGAAATAATTCCAATTTTCTTATCTTCTGGGTACTAGGTTTCTTTGTGTATTTCAATGAAACTCTGACAAAAATGATTCTCTCTTGTGTCCCTCATGGCTCCCCAAATTAGGTCATCTCACCATCAAGGGTTTTTTGTTTAGAGCCTATTGGATGTTTACCCTGATAAGGCGAATTTCACTGAAAACGCCTGTTAGTTTAATTAAACAATGGTTAATGATAGAACTTTGAAAATGCAGAAAAGCACTTCAGATCACACGAGCACACTGTGCTTCTGTCCTGGTTCAAGTATCTCAAAGCTGAATCACTAGGTAGGAAAAGAGTTTCAAAGTCACAGAAAAGCGATTTAGCCAACTGAAAATAATTCCTTGTTTCTTAGCTCCTGGAAACTAGGTTTCTTTGTGTATTTCAATGAAACTATGACAAAATGATTCTCTCTTGTGCCCCTCATGGCTCCCCAAATTGGTCATCGCACCATCACGGGTTTTTGTTTAGAGCCTATTGGATGTTTACCCTGATTAGGCGAATTTCACTGAAAACGCCTGTTAGTTTAATTCCTCAATGGTTAATGCTAGAACTTTGAAAATGCAGAAAAGCACTTCAGATCACAAGAGAACACTGTGCTTCTTTTTTGGTTCTAGTATCTCAAGGGCTGAATCACTATGTAGCAAAAGAGTTTCAAACTCACAGAAAAGCGATTTAGCTAACTGAAAACAATTCCATGTTTCTTAGCTTCTGGGAACTAGGTTTCTTTGTGTATTTCAATGAAACTCTGACAAAATGATTCTCTCTTGTGCCCCTCATTGCTCCCCAAATTTGGTCATCGCAACATCACAGGTTTTTTGTTTAGAGCCTATTGGATGTTTACCCTGATTAGGCGAATTTCACTGAAAACGCCTGTAGTTTAATTCCTCTATGGTCAATGCTAGAACTTTGAAAATGCAGAAAAGCACTTCATTTCACAAAAGCACACTGTGCTTCTGTCTTGGTTCAAGTATCTCAAAGCTGAATCACTAGGTAGCAAAACAGTTTCAAACTCACAGAAAAGCGATTTAGCCAACTGGAAATATTTCCATGTTTCTTAGCTTGTGTGTACTAGGTTTCTTTGTGTATTTCAATGAAACTATGACAAAATGATTCTCTGTTGTGTCCCTCATGGCTCCCTAAAATTTAGTCATCTCACCATCACGGGTTTTTTGTTTAGAGCCTATTGGATGTTTACCCTGATTAGGCGAATTTCACTGAAAACGCCTGTTAGTTTAATTCCTCAATGGTTAATGCTACAACTTTGAAAATGCAGAAAAGCACTTCAGATCACAAGAGCACGCTGTGCTTCTGTCCTTGTTCAAGTATCTCAAAGCTGAATCACTAGGTAGCATAAGAGTTTCAAACTCACAGAAAAGCGATTTAGCCAACTGGAAATAATTCCAGGTTTCTTAGCTTCTGGGTACTAGGTTTCTTTGTGTATTTCAATGAAATTCTGACAAAATGATTCTCTCTTGTGCCCCTCATGGCTCCCCAAATGTGGTCAATCCACCATCACGTGTTTTTTGTTTAGAGCCTATTGGATGTTTACCCTGATTAGGCGAATTTCACTGAAAACGCCTGTAGTTTAATTCCTCAATGTTTAATGCTAGAACTTTGAAAATGCAGAAAAGCACTTCAGATCACAAAAGCACACTGTGCTTTTGTCCTGGTTGAAGTATCTCAAAGCTGAATCACTAGGTAGAAAGAGTTTCAAACTCACAGAAAAGCGTTTTAGTGATCTGGAAATAATTCCAAGTTTCTTAGCTTCTGGGCACTAGGTTTCTTTGTGTTTTTCAATGAAACTTTGAAAAAATGATTCTCTCATGTGCCCCTCAAGGCTCGCCAAGTTTGGTCATCCCACCATCATGGGTGTTTTGTTTACAGTCTATTGGATGTTTACCCTGATTAGGCGAAAATGCCTGAAAACGCCTGTGAGTTTAATTCTTAAATGGTTAATGCTAGAACTTTAAAAAAAAAACGCAGAACAACACTTTAGTTCAAAAGAGAACACTGTGCTTCTCTCCTGGTTCAAGTATCTCAAAGCTGAAGCTCTTGGTAGCAAAAGAGTTTCAAACTCACTGAAAAGCGATTTAGCCACCTGGAAATAATTCCAAGTTTCTTATCTTCTGGGTACTAGGTTTCTTTGTGTATTTCAATGAAACTCTGACAAAATGATTCTCTCTTGTGTCCCTCATGGCTCCTCAAATTAGGTCATCTCACCATCAAGGGTTTTTTTGTTTAGAGCCTATTGGATGTTTACCCTGATAAGGCGAATTTCACTGAAAACGCCTGTTAGTTTAATTAAACAATGGTTAATGATAGAACTTTGAAAATGCAGAAAAGCACTTCAGATCACAAGAGCACACTGTGCTTCTGTCCTGGTTCAAGTATCTCAAAGCTGAATCACTAGGTAACAAAAGAGTTTCAAACTCACAGAAAAGTGTTTTAGCGAACTGGAAATAATTCCATGTTTCTTAGCTTCTGGGCACTAGGTTTATTTGTGTATTTCAATGAAACTCTGAAGAAATGATTCTCTCATGTGCCCATCAAGGCTCCCCAAGTTTGGTCATCCCACCATCAAGGGTGTTTTGTTTACAGTCTATTGGATGTTTACCCTGATTTGGCGAAAATGCCTGAAAACGCCTGTGAGTTTAATTCTTAAATGGTTAATGCTAGAACTTTAAAAACGCAGAACAACACTTTAGTTCACAAGAGCACACTGTGCTTCTCTCCTGGTTCAAGTATCTCAAAGCTGAATCACTAGGTAGCAAAAGAGTTTCAAACTCACAGAGAAGCGTTTTAGCCATCTGGAAATAATTCCATGTTTCTTAGCTTGTGGGTACTAGGTTTCTTTTTGTATTTCAATGAAACTCTGACAAAATGATTCTATCTTGTGCCCCTCATGGCTCCCCAAATGTGGTCAATCCACCATCGCGGTTTTTTTGTTTAGAGCCTACTGGATATTTACCCTGATTAGGCGAATTTCACTGAAAACGCCTGTAGTTTAATTCCTCAATGGTTAATGCTAGAACTTTGAAAATGCAGAAAAGCACTCCAGATCACAAGAGCACGCTGTGCTTCTGTCCTGGTTCAAGTATCTCAAAGCTGAATCACTAGGTAGCAAAAGAGTTTCAAACTCACAGAAAAGCGATTTAGCCAAATGGAAATAATTCCATGTTTCTTAGCTTCTGGGTACTAGGTTTCTTTGTGTATTTCAATGAAACTCTGACAAAATGATTCTCTCTTGTGCCCCTCATGGCTCCCCAAATTTGGTCAATTCACCATCACGGGTTTTTTTGTTTAGAGCCTATTGGATGTTTACCATGATTAGGCGAATTTCACTGAAAACGCCTTTAGTTTAATTCATCAATGGTTAATGCTAGAACATTGAAAATGCAGAAAAGCATTTCAGATCAGAAGAGCGCACTGTGCTTTTGTCCTGGTTGAAGTATCTCAAAGTTGAATCACTAGGTAGCAAAAGAGTTTCAAACTCACAGAAAAGCGATTTAGCCAAATGGAAATAATTCCATGTTTCTTAGCTTCTGGGTACTAGGTTTCTTTGTGTATTTCAATGAAACTCTGACAAAATGATTCTCTCTTGTGCCTCTCATGGCTCCCCAAATTTGGTCAATCCACCATCACGGGTTTTTTTTTTAGAGCCTATTGGATGTTTACCCTGATTAGGCGAATTTCACTGAAAACGCCTGTAGTTTAATTCCTCAATGGTTAAAGCTTGAACTTTGAAAATGCAGAAAAGCACTTCATATCACAAAAGCACATTGTGCTTCTGTCCTGGTTCAAGTATCTCAAAGCTGAATCACTAGGTAGGAAAAGAGTTTCAAACTCACAGAAAAGCGATTTAGCCATCTGGAAATAATTCCATGTTTCGTAGCTTCTGGGCACTAGGTTTCTTTGTGTATTTCAATGAAACTCTGACAAAATGATTCTCTCTTGTGTCCCCTCATGGCTCCCCAAATTTGGTCAATCCACCATCACGGGTTTTTTGTTTAGAGCCTATTGGATGTTTACCCGGCTTAGGCGAATTTCACTGAAAACGCCTGTTAGTTTAGTTCCTCAATGGTTAATGCTAGAAGTCTGAAAATGCAGAAAAGCACTTCAGATCACAAGAGCACACTGTGCTTCTTTCCTGGTTCAAGTATCTCAAAGCTGAATCACTAGGTAGCAAAAGAGTTTCAAACTCACAGAAAAGCGATTTAGCCAACAGGAAATAATTCCATGTTTCTTAGCTTCTGGGAACTAGGTTTCTTTGTGTATTTCAATGAAACTCTGACAAAATGATTCTCTCTTTTGCCCCTTATGGCTCCCCAAATTTGGTCATCCCACCATCACGGGTTTTTTTTGTTTAGAGCCTATTGGATGTTTACCCGGCTTAGGCGAATTTCACTGAAAACGCCTGTTAGTTTAGTTCCTCAATGGTTAATGCTAGAACTCTGAAAATGCAGAAAAGCACTTCAGATCACAAGAGCACACTGTGCTTCTTTCCTGGTTCAAGTATCTCAAAGCTGAATCACTAGGTAGCAAAAGAGTTTCAAACTCACAGAAAAACGATTTAGCCAACAGGAAATAATTCCATGTTTCTTAGCTTCTGGGCACTAGGTTTCTTTGTGTATTTCAATGAATCTCTGAAAAAATGATTCTCTCATGTGCCCCTCAAGGCTCGCCAAGTTTGGTCATCCCACCATCATGGGTGTTTTGTTGCAGTCTATTGGATGTTTACACTGATTAGGCGAAAATGCCTGAAAACGCCTGTGAGTTTAATTCTTAAATGGTTAATGCTAGAACTTTAAAAACGCAAAACAACACTTTAGTTCACAAGAGCACACTGTGCTTCTTTCCTGGTTCAAGTATCTCAAAGCTGAATCACTAGGTAGCAAAAGAGTTTCAAACTCACAGAAAAGCGATTTAGCCAACAGGAAATAATTCCATGTTTCTTAGCTTCTGGGAACTAGGTTTCTTTGTGTATTTCAATGAAACTCTGACAAAATGATTCTCTCTTGTGCCCTTCATGGCTCCCCAAATGTGGTCAATCCACCATCACGTGTTTTTTGTTTAGAGCCTATTGGATGTTTTTACCCTGATTAGGCGAATTTCACTGAAAACGCCTGTAGTTTAATTTCTCAATGGTTAATGCTAGAACTTTGAAAATGCAGAAAAGCACTTCAGATCACAAAAGCACACTGTGCTTCTATCCTGGTTCAAGTATCTCAAAGCTGAATCACTAGGTAGAAAAAAGTTTCATTCAAACTCATAGAAAAGCGTTTTAGAGAACTGGAAATAATTCCATGTTTCTTAGCTTCTGGGCACTAGGTTTCTTTGTGTATTTCAATGAATCTCTGAAAAAATGATTCTCTCATGTGCCCCTCAAGGCTCGCCAAGTTTGGTCATCCCACCATCATGTGTGTTTTGTTGCAGTCTATTGGATGTTTACACTGATTAGGCGAAAATGCCTGAAAACGCCTGTGAGTTTAATTCTTAAATGGTTAATGCTAGAACTTTAAAAAAACGCAAAACAACACTTTAGTTCACAAGAGCACACTGTGCTTCTCTCCTGGTTCAAGTATCTCAAAGCTGAAGCTCTCGGTAGCAAAAGAGTTTCAAACTCACAGAAAAGCGATTTAGCCAACTGGAAATAATTCCAAGTTTCTTAGCTTCTGGGTACTAGGTTTCTTTGTGTATTTCAATGAAACTCTGACAAAATGATTCTCTCTTTTGCCCCTTATGGCTCCCCAAATTTGGTCATCCCACCATCACGGGTTTTTTTGTTTAGAGCCTATTGGATGTTTACCCTGATTAGGCGAATTTCACTGAAAACGCCTGCTAGTTTAATTCCTCAATGGTTAATGCTACGAACTTTGAAAATGCAGAAAAGCACTTCAGATCACAAGAGCACACTGTGCTTCTCTCCTGGTTCAAGTATCTCAAAGCTGAATCACTAGGTAGCAAAAGAGTTTCAAACTCACTTAAAAGCGATTTAGCCAACTGGAAATAATTCCATGTTTCTTAGCTTGTGGGTACTAGGTTTCTTTGTGTATTTCAATGAAACTCTGACAAAATGATTCTCTCTTGTGTCCCTCATGGCTCCCCAAATTTGGTCATCTCACCATCAAGGGTTTTTTGTTTAGAGCCTATTGGATGTTTACCCTGATTAGGCGAATTTCACTGAAAACGCCTGTTAGTTTAATTAAACAATGGTTAATGATAGAACTTTGAAAATGCAGAAAAGCACTTCAGATCACACGAGCACACTGTGCTTCTGTCCTGGTTCAAGTATCTCAAAGCTGAATCACTAGGTAGGAAAAGAGTTTCAAACTCACAGAAAAGCGATTTAGCCAACTGGAAATAATTCCATGTTTCTTAGCTCCTGGGTACTAGGTTTCTTTGTGTATTTCAATGAAACTCTGACAAAATGATTCTCTCTTGTGCCCCTCATGGCTCCCCAAATTTGGTCATCGCACCATCACGGGTTTTTTGTTTAGAGCCTATTGGATGTTTACCCTGATTAGGCGAATTTCACTGAAAACGCCTGTTAGTTTAATTCCTCAATGGTTAATGCTAGAACTTTGAAAATGCAGAAAAGCACTTCAGATCACAAGAGAACACTGTGCTTCTTTTTTGGTTCTAGTATCTCAAGGCTGAATCACTATGTAGCAAAAGAGTTTCAAACTCACAGAAAAGCGATTTAGCTAACTGAAAACAATTCCATGTTTCTTAGCTTCTGGGAACTAGGTTTCTTTGTGTATTTCAATGAAACTCTGACAAAATGATTCTCTCTTGTGCCCCTCATGGCTCCCCAAATTTGGTCATCGCAACATCACAGGTTTTTTGTTTAGAGCCTATTGGATGTTTACCCTGATTAGGCGAATTTCACTGAAAACGCCTGTAGTTTAATTCCTCTATGGTCAATGCTAGAACTTTGAAAATGCAGAAAAGCACTTCATTTCACAAAAGCACACTGTGCTTCTGTCTTGGTTCAAGTATCTCAAAGCTGAATCACTAGGTAGCAAAAACAGTTTCAAACTCACAGAAAAGCGATTTAGCCAACTGGAAATAATTCCATGTTTCTTAGCTTGTGTGTACTAGGTTTCTTTGTGTATTTCAATGAAACTATGACAAAATGATTCTCTCTTGTGCCCCTCATGGCTCCCTAAATTTGGTCATCTCACCATCACGGGTTTTTTGTTTAGAGCCTATTGGATGTTTACCCTGATTAGGCGAATTTCACTGAAAACGCCTGTTAGTTTAATTCCTCAATGGTTAATGCTAGAACTTTGAAAATGCAGAAAAGCACTTCAGATCACAAGAGCACGCTGTGCTTCTGTCCTTGTTCAAGTATCTCAAAGCTGAATCACTAGGTAGCATAAGAGTTTCAAACTCACAGAAAAGCGATTTAGCCAACTGGAAATAATTCCAGGTTTCTTAGCTTCTGGGTACTAGGTTTCTTTGTGTATTTCAATGAAATTCTGACAAAATGATTCTCTCTTGTGCCCCTCATGGCTCCCCAAATGTGGTCAATCCACCATCACGTGTTTTTTTGTTTAGAGCCTATTGGATGTTTACCCTGATTAGGCGAATTTCACTGAAAACGCCTGTAGTTTAATTCCTCAATGTTTAATGCTAGAACTTTGAAAATGCAGAAAAGCACTTCAGATCACAAAAGCACACTGTGCTTTTGTCCTGGTTGAAGTATCTCAAAGCTGAATCACTAGGTAGAAAGAGTTTCAAACTCACAGAAAAGCGTTTTAGTGATCTGGAAATAATTCCAAGTTTCTTAGCTTCTGGGCACTAGGTTTCTTTGTGTTTTTCAATGAAACTTTGAAAAAATGATTCTCTCATGTGCCCCTCAAGGCTCGCCAAGTTTGGTCATCCCACCATCATGGGTGTTTTGTTTACAGTCTATTGGATGTTTACCCTGATTAGGCGAAAATGCCTGAAAACGCCTGTGAGTTTAATTCTTAAATGGTTAATGCTAGAACTTTAAAAACGCAGAACAACACTTTAGTTCAAAAGAGAACACTGTGCTTCTCTCCTGGTTCAAGTATCTCAAAGCTGAAGCTCTTGGTAGCAAAAGAGTTTCAAACTCACTGAAAAGCGATTTAGCCACCTGGAAATAATTCCAAGTTTCTTATCTTCTGGGTACTAGGTTTCTTTGTGTATTTCAATGAAACTCTGACAAAATGATTCTCTCTTGTGTCCCTCATGGCTCCTCAAATTAGGTCATCTCACCATCAAGGGTTTTTTGTTTAGAGCCTATTGGATGTTTACCCTGATAAGGCGAATTTCACTGAAAACGCCTGTTAGTTTAATTAAACAATGGTTAATGATAGAACTTTGAAAATGCAGAAAAGCACTTCAGATCACAAGAGCACACTGTGCTTCTGTCCTGGTTCAAGTATCTCAAAGCTGAATCACTAGGTAACAAAAGAGTTTCAAACTCACAGAAAAGTGTTTTAGCGAACTGGAAATAATTCCATGTTTCTTAGCTTCTGGGCACTAGGTTTATTTGTGTATTTCAATGAAACTCTGAAGAAATGATTCTCTCATGTGCCCATCAAGGCTCCCCAAGTTTGGTCATCCCACCATCAAGGGTGTTTTGTTTACAGTCTATTGGATGTTTACCCTCATTTGGCGAAAATGCCTGAAAACGCCTGTGAGTTTAATTCTTAAATGGTTAATGCTAGAACTTTAAAAACGCAGAACAACACTTTAGTTCACAAGAGCACACTGTGCTTCTCTCCTGGTTCAAGTATCTCAAAGCTGAATCACTAGGTAGCAAAAGAGTTTCAAACTCACAGAGAAGCGTTTTAGCCATCTGGAAATAATTCCATGTTTCTTAGCTTGTGGGTACTAGGTTTCTTTTTGTATTTCAATGAAACTCTGACAAAATGATTCTATCTTGTGCCCCTCATGGCTCCCCAAATGTGGTCAATCCACCATCGCGGTTTTTTTGTTTAGAGCCTACTGGATATTTACCCTGATTAGGCGAATTTCACTGAAAACGCCTGTAGTTTAATTCCTCAATGGTTAATGCTAGAACTTTGAAAATGCAGAAAAGCACTCCAGATCACAAGAGCACGCTGTGCTTCTGTCCTGGTTCAAGTATCTCAAAGCTGAATCACTAGGTAGCAAAAGAGTTTCAAACTCACAGAAAAGCGATTTAGCCAAATGGAAATAATTCCATGTTTCTTAGCTTCTGGGTACTAGGTTTCTTTGTGTATTTCAATGAAACTCTGACAAAATGATTCTCTCTTGTGCCCCTCATGGCTCCCCAAATTTGGTCATTTCACCATCACGGGTTTTTTGTTTAGAGCCTATTGGATGTTTACCATGATTAGGCGAATTTCACTGAAAACGCCTGTTAGTTTAATTCTTCAATGGTTAATGCTAGAACTTTGAAAATGCAGAAAAGCATTTCAGATCAGAAGAGCGCACTGTGCTTTTGTCCTGGTTGAAGTATCTCAAAGTTGAATCACTAGGTAGCAAAAGAGTTTCAAACTCACAGAAAAGCGATTTAGCCAAATGGAAATAATTCCATGTTTCTTAGCTTCTGGGTACTAGGTTTCTTTGTGTATTTCAATGAAACTCTGACAAAATGATTCTCTCTTGTGCCCCTCGTGGCTCCCCAAATTTGGTCAATCCACCATCACGGGTTTTTTTTTAGAGCCTATTGGATGTTTACCCTGATTAGGCGAATTTCACTGAAAACGCCTGTTAGTTTAATTCCTCAATGGTTAATGCTTGAACTTTGAAAATGCAGAAAAGCACTTCATATCACAAAAGCACATTGTGCTTCTGTCCTGGTTCAAGTATCTCAAAGCTGAATCACTAGGTAGGAAAAGAGTTTCAAACTCACAGAAAAGCGATTTAGCCAACAAGGAAATAATTCCATGTTTCTTAGCTTCTGGGAACTAGGTTTCTTTGTGTATTTCAATGAAACTCTGACAAAATGATTCTCTCTTGTGCCCCTCATGGCTCCCCAAATGTGGTCAATCCACCATCACGTGTTTTTTTTTTTAGAGCCTATTGGATATTTACCCTGATTAGGCGAAATTCACTGAAAACGCCTGTAGTTTAATTCCTCAATGTTTAATGCTAGAACTTTGAAAATGCAGAAAAGCACTTCAGATCACAAAAGCACACTGTGCTTCTGTCCTGGTTCAAGTATCTCAAAAGCTGAATCACTAGGTAGAAAAAAGTTTCAAACTCATAGAAAAGCGTTTTAGAGAACTGGAAATAATTCCATGTTTCTTAGCTTCTGGGCACTAGGTTTCTTTGTGTATTTCAATGAAACTCTGAAAAAATGATTCTCTCATGTGCCCCTCAAGGCTCGCCAAGTTTGGTCATCCCACCATCATGGGTGTTTTTGTTGCAGTCTATTGGATGTTTACACTGATTAGGCGAAAATGCCTGAAAACGCCTGTGAGTTTAATTCTTAAATGGTTAATGCTAGAACTTTATAAACGCAAAACAACACTTTAGTTCACAAGAGCACACTGTGCTTCTCTCCTGGTTCAAGTATCTCAAAGCTGAAGCTCTCGGTAGCAAAAGAGTTTCAAACTCACAGAAAAGCGATTTAGCCAACAGGAAATAATTCCATGTTTCTTAGCTTCTGGGAACTAGGTTTCTTTGTGTATTTCAATGAAACTCTGACAAAATGATTCTCTCTTGTGCCCCTCATGGCTCCCCAAATGTGGTCAATCCACCATCACGTGTTTTTTGTTTAGAGCCTATTGGATGTTTACCCTGATTAGGCGAATTTCACTGAAAACGCCTGTAGTTTAATTCCTCAATGTTTAATGCTAGAACTTTGAAAATGCAGAAAAGCACTTCAGATCACAAAAGCACACTGTGCTTCTGTCCTGGTTCAAGTATCTCAAAGCTGAATCACTAGGTAGAAAAAAGTTTCAAACTCATAGAAAAGCGTTTTAGAGAACTGGAAATAATTCCATGTTTCTTAGCATCTGGGCACTAGGTTTCTTTGTGTATTTCAATGAAACTCTGAAAAAATGATTCTCTCATGTGCCCCTCAAGGCTCGCCAAGTTTGGTCATCCCACCATCATGGGTGTTTTGTTGCAGTCTATTGGATGTTTACACTGATTAGGCGAAAAATGCCTGAAAACGCCTGTGAGTTTAATTCTTAAATGGTTAATGCTAGAACTTTAAAAACGAACAAAACGCAACACACTTTAGTTCACAAGAGCACACTGTGCTTCTCTCCTGGTTCAAGTATCTCAAAGCTGAAGCTCTCGGTAGCAAAAGAGTTTCAAACTCACAGAAAAGCGATTTAGCCAAATGGAAATAATTCCATGTTTCTTAGCTTCTGGGCACTAGGTTTCTTTGTGTATTTCAATGAAACTCTGAAGAAATGATTCTCTCATGTGCCCTTCAAGGCTCCCCAAGTTTGGTCATCCCACCATGAAGGGTGTTTTGTTTACAGTCTATTGGATGTTTACCATGATTAGGCGAAAATGCCTGAAAACGCCTTTGAGTTTAATACTTAAATGGTTAATGCTAGAACTTTAAAAAAATACGCAAAACAACACTTTAGATCACAAGAGCACACTGTGCTTCTGTCCTTGTTCAAGTATCTCAAAGCTGAATCACTAGGTAGCAAAAGAGTTTCAAACTCACAGAGAAGCGATTTAGCCAACTGGAAATAATTCCATGTTTCTTAGCTTGTGGGTACTAGGTTTCTTTTTGTATTTCAATGAAACTCTGACAAAATGATTCTATCTTGTGCCCCTCATGGCTCCCCAAATGTGGTCAATCCACCATCGCGTGTTTTTTTGTTTAGAGCCTACTGGATATTTACCCTGATTAGGCAAATTTCACTGAAAACGCCTGTAGTTTAATTCCTCAATGGTTTAATGCTAGAACTTTGAAAATGCAGAAAAGCACTCCAGATCACAAGAGCACGCTGTGCTTCTGTCCTGGTTCAAGTATCTCAAAGCTGAATCACTAGGTAGCAAAAGAGTTTCAAACTCACAGAAAAGCGATTTAGACCAAATGGAAATAATTCCATGTTTCTTAGCTTCTGGGTACTAGGTTTCTTTGTGTATTTCAATGAAACTCTGACAAAATGATTCTCTCTTGTGCCCCTCATGGCTCCCCAAATTTGGTCATCCCACCATCACGGGTTTTTTGTTTAGAGCCTATTGGATGTTTACCATGATTAGGCGAATTTCACTGAAAACGCCTTTAGTTTAATTCATCAATGGTTAATGCTAGAACATTGAAAATGCAGAAAAGCATTTCAGATCAGAAGAGCGCACTGTGCTTTTGTCCTGGTTCAAGTATCTCAAAGTTGAATCACTAGGTAGCAAAAGAGTTTCAAACTCACAGAAAAGCGATTTAGCCAAATGGAAATAATTCCATGTTTCTTAGCTTCTGGGTACTAGGTTTCTTTGTGTATTTCAATGAAACTCTGACAAAATGATTCTCTCTTGTGCCCCTCATGGCTCCCCAAATTTGGTCATCCCACAACATCACGGGTTTTTTGTTTAGAGCCTATTGGATGTTTACCCTGATTAGGCGAATTTCACTGAAAACGCCTGTGAGTTTAATTCCTCTATGGTTAATGCTAGAACTTTGAAAATGCAGAAAAGCACTTCAGTTCACAATAGCACACTGTGCTTCTGCCTTGGTTCAAGTATCTCAAAGCTGAATCACTAGGTAGCAAAAGAGTTTCAAACTCACAGAGAACTGTTTTAGCCACCTGGAAATAATTCCATTTTTCTTACCTTGTGGGGTACTAGGTTTGTTTTTGTTTTTCAATGAAACTCTGACAAAATGATTCTATCTTGTGCCCCTCATGGCTCCCCAAATTTGGTCAATCCACCATCACGTGTTTTTTTGTTTAGAGTCTATTGGATGTTTTTACCCTGATTAGGCGAATTTCACTGAAAACGCCTGTTAGTTTAATTCCTCAATGGTTAATGCTAGAACTTTGAAAATGCAGAAAAGCACTTCAGATCACAAGAGCACACTGTGCTTCTTTCCTGGTTCAAGTATCTCAAAGCTGAATCACTAGGTAACAAAAGAGTTTCAAACTCACAGAAAAGCGATTTAGCCAATGGAAATAATTCCATGTTTCTTAGCTTCTGGGCACTAGGTTTCTTTGTGTATTTCAATGAAACTCTGAAGAAATGATTCTCTCATGTGCCCATCAAGGCTCCCCAATTTGGTCATCCCACCATCAAGGGTGTTTTGTTTAGAGTCCTATTGGATGTTTACCATGATTAGGCGAAAATGCCTGAAAACGCCTTTGAGTTTAATACTTAAATGGTTAATGCTAGAACTTTGAAAATGCAAAAAAGCACTTTAGTTCACAAGAGCACACTGTGCTTCTTTCCTGGTTCAAGTATCTCAAAGCTGAATCACTAGGTAGCAAAAGAGTTTCAAACTCACAGAAAAGCGATTTAGCCAAATGGAAATAATTCCATGTTTCTTAGCTTCTGGGTACTAGGTTTCTTTGTGTATTTCAATGAAACTCTGACAAAATGATTCTCTCTTGTGCCCCTCATGGCTCCCCAAATTTGGTCAATCCACCATCACGGGTTTTTTTTTTTTTAGAGCCTATTGGATGTTTACCCTGATTAGGCGAATTTCACTGAAAACGCCTGTAGTTTAATTCCTCAATGGTTAAAGCTTGAACTTTGAAAATGCAGAAAAGCACTTCATATCACAAAAGCACATTGTGCTTCTGTCCTGGATCAAGTATCTCAAAGCTGAATCACTAGGTAGGAAAAGAGTTTCAAACTCACAGAAAAGCGATTTAGCCAACTGGAAATAATTCCATGTTTCGAAGCTTCTGGGTACTAGGTTTCTTTGTGTATTTCAATGAAACTCTGACAAAATGATTCTCTCTTGTGCCCCTCATGGCTCCCCAAATTTGGTCATCGCACCATCACGGGTTTTTTGTTTAGAGCCTATTGGATGTTTACCCTGATTAGGCGAATTTCACTGAAAACGCCTGTTAGTTTAATTCCTCAATGGTTAATGCTAGAACTTTGAAAATGCAGAAAAGCACTTCAGATCACAAGAGAACACTGTGCTTCTTTTTTGGTTCTAGCATCTCAAAGCTGAATCACTAGGTAGGAAAAGAGTTTCAAACTCACAGAAAAGCGATTTAGCCAACTGAAAATAATTCCATGTTTCTTAGCTTCTGGGAACTAGGTTTCTTTGTGTATTTCAATGAAACTCAGACAAAATGATTCTCTCTTGTGCCCTTCATGGCTCCCCAAATTTGGTCATCGCAACATCACGGGTTTTTTGTTTAGAGCCTATTGGATGTTTACCCTGATTAGGCGAATTTCACTGAAAACGCCTGTAGTTTAATTCCTCTATGGTTAATGCTAGAACTTCGAAAATGCAGAAAAGCACTTCATTTCACAAAAGCACACTGTGCTTCTGTCTTGGTTCTAGTATCTCAAAGCTGAATCACTAGGTAGCAAAAGAGTTTCAAACTCACAGAGAAGCGTTTTAGCCACCTGGAAATAATTCCATGTTTCTTAGCTTGTGGGTACTAGGTTTGTTTTTGTATTTCAATGAAACTCTGACAAAATGATTCTATCTTGTGCCCCTCATGGCTCCCCAAATTTGGTCAATCCACCATCACGGGTTTTTTGTTTAGAGTTCTATTGGATGTTTACCCTGATTAGGCGAATTTCACTGAAAACGCCTGTTAGTTTAATTCCTCAATGGTTAATGCTAGAACTTAGAAAATGCAGAAAAGCACTTCAGATCACAAGAGCACACTGTGCTTCTTTCCTGGTTCAAGTATCTCAAAGCTGAATCACTAGGTAACAAAAGAGTTTCAAACTCACAGAAAAGCGATTTAGCCAAATGGAAATAATTCCATGTTTCTTAGCTTGTGGGTACTAGGTTTCTTTTTGTATTTCAATGAAACTCTGACAAAATGATTCTATCTTGTGCCCCTCATGGCTCCCGAAATGTGGTCAATCCACCATTGCTGTTTTTTTTGTTTAGAGCCTACTGGATATTTACCCTGATTAGGCGAATTTTACTGAAAACGCCTGTAGTTTAATTCCTCAATGGTTAATGCTAGAACTTTGAAAATGCAGAAAAGCACTCCAGATCACAAGAGCACGCTGTGCTTCTGTCCTGGTTCAAGTATCTCAAAGCTGAATCACTAGGTAGCAAAAGAGTTTCAAACTCGCAGAAAAGCGATTTAGCCAAATGGAAATAATTCCATGTTTCTTAGCTTCTGGGTACTAGGTTTCTTTGTGTATTTCAATGAAACTCTGACAAAATGATTCTCTCTTGTGCCCCTCATGGCTCCCCAAATTTGGTCATTTCACCATCACGGGTTTTTTGTTTAGAGCCTATTGGATGTGTACCATGATTAGGCGAATTTCACTGAAAACGCCTGAGTTTAATTCTTCAATGGTTAATGCTAGAACTTTGAAAATGCAGAAAAGCATTTCAGATCAGAAGAGCGCACTGTGCTTTTGTCCTGGTTGAAGTATCTCAAAGTTGAATCACTAGGTAGCAAAAGAGTTTCAAACTCACAGAAAAGCGATTTAGCCAAATGGAAATAATTCCATGTTTCTTAGCTTCTGGGTACTAGGTTTCTTTGTGTATTTCAATGAAACTCTGACAAAATGATTCTCTCTTGTGCCCCTCATGGCTCCCCAAATTTGGGCAATCCACCATCACGGGTTTTTTTTTTAGAGCCTATTGGATGTTTACCCTGATTAGGCGAATTTCACTGAAAACGCCTGTAGTTTAATTCCTCAATGGTTAAAGCTTGAACTTTGAAAATGCAGAAAAGCACTTCATATCACAAAAGCACATTGTGCTTCTGTCCTGGTTCAAGTATCTCAAAGCTGAATCACTAGGTAGGAAAAGAGTTTCAAACTCACAGAAAAGCGATTTAGCCAACTGGAAATAATTCCATGTTTCGAAGCTTCTGGGTACTAGGTTTCTTTGTGTATTTCAATGAAACTCTGACAAAATGATTCTCTCTTGTGCCCCTCATGGCTCCCCAAATTTGGTCATCGCACCATCACGGGTTTTTTTGTTTAGAGCCTATTGGATGTTTACCCTGATTAGGCGAATTTCACTGAAAACGCCTGTTAGTTTAATTCCTCAATGGTTAATGCTAGAACTTTGAAAATGCAGAAAAGCACTTCATATCACAAGACCACACTGTGCTTCTGTCCTGGTTCAAGTATCTAAAAGCTGAATCACTAGGTAGCAAAAGAGTTTCAAACTCACAGAAAAGCGATTTAGCCAAATGGAAATAATTCCATGTTTCTTAGCTTCTGGGTACTAGGTTTCTTTGTGTATTTCAATGAAACTCTGAAGAAAAATGGTTATCTCATGTGCCCCTACAGGCTCCCCAAGTTAGGTCATCCCACCATCAAGGGTGGTTTGTTTACAGTCTAATGGATGTTTACCCTGATTAGGTGAAAATGCCTGAAAACGCCTGTGAGTTTAATTCTTAAATGGTTAATGCTAGAACTTTAAAAACGCAGAAAAACACTTTAGTTCACAAGAGCACACTGTGCTTCTGTCCTGGTTCATGTATCTCAAAGCTGCATCACTAGGTAGCAAAAGAGTTTCAAAAACTCACAGAAAAGCGATTTAGCCAACTGGAAATAACTGCATGTTTCTTAGCTTCTGGGTACTAGGTTTCTTTGTGTATTTCAATGAAACTCTGAAAAAATGATTCTCTCTTGTGCCCCTCATGGCTCCCCAAATTTGGACATCCCTCCATCACGGGTTTTTTGTTTAGAGCCTATTCGATGTTTACCCTGATTAGGGTAATTTCACTGAAAAAGCCTGTAGTTTAATTCCTCAATGGTTAAAGCTTGAACTTTGAAAATGCAGAAAAGCACTTCAGATCACAAGAGCACACTGTGCTTCTCTCCTGGTTCAAGTATCTCAAAGCTGAATCACTAGGTAGAAAAAAGTTTCAAACTCACAGAAAAGCGTTTTAGAGAACTGGAAATAATTCCATGTTTCTTAGCTTCTGGGCACTAGGTTTCTTTGTGTATTTCAATGAAACTCTGAAAAAATGATTCTCTCATGTGCCCCTCAAGGCTCGCCAAATTTGGTCATCCCACCATCATGGGTGTTTTGTTGCAGTCTATTGGATGTTTACACTGATTAGGCGAAAATGCCTGAAAACGCCTGTGAGTTTAATTCGTAAATGGTTAATGCTAGAACTTTAAAAAAACGCAAAAAACACTTTAGTTCACAAGAGCACACTGTGCTTCTCTCCTGGTTCAAGTATCTCAAAGCTGAAGCTCTCGGTAGCAAAAGAGTTTCAAACTCACAGAAAAGCGATTTAGCCAACTGGAAATAATTCCAAGTTTCTTAGCTTCTGGGTACTAGGTTTCTTTGTGTATTTCAATGAAACTCTGACAAAATGATTCTCTCTTTTGCCCCCTTATGGCTCCCCAAATTTGGTCAATCCACCATCATGGGTTTTTTTTTTTTAGAGCCTATTGGATGTTTACCCTGATTAGGCGAATTTCACTGAAAACGCCTGCTAGTTTAATTCCTCAATGGTTAATGCTAGAACTTTGAAAATGCAGAAAAGCACTTCAGATCACAAGAGCACACTGTGCTTCTTCCTGGTTCAAGTATCTCAAAGCTGAATCACTAGGTAGCAAAAGAGTTTCAAACTCACAGAAAAGCGATTTAGCCAACAGGAAATAATTCCATGTTTCTTAGCTTCTGGGTACTAGGTTTCTTTGTGTATTTCAATGAAACTCTGACAAAATGATTCTCTCTTGTGCCCCTCATGGCTCCCCAAATTTGGTCATCACAACATCACGGGTTTTTTGTTTAGAGCCTATTGGATGTTTACCCTGATTAGGCGAATTTCACTGAAAACGCCCTGTAGTTTAATTCCTCAATGGTTAATGCTAGAACTTTGAAAATGCAGAAAAGCACTTCATTTCACAAAAGCACACTGTGCTTCTGCCTGGTTCAAGTATCTCAAAGCTGAATCACTAGGTAGCAAAAGAGTTTCAAACTCACAGAGAAGCGTTTTAGCCACCTGGAAATAATTCCATTTTTCTTAGCTTGTGGGTACTAGGTTTGTTTTTGTTTTTCAATGAAACTATGACAAAATGATTCTATCTTGTGCCCCTCATGGCTTCCCAAATTTAGGTCATCTCCACCATCACGGGTTTTTTGTTTAGAGTCTATTGGATGTTTACCCTGATTAGGCGAATTTCACTGAAAACGCCTGTTAGTTTAATTCCTCAATGGTTAATGCTAGAACTTTGAAAATGCAGAAAAGCACTTCAGATCACAAGAGCACACTGTGCTTCTTTCCTGGTTCAAGTATCTCAAAGCTGAATCACTAGGCAACAAAAGAGTTTCAAACTCACAGAAAAGCGATTTAGCCAATGGAAATAATTCCATGTTTCTTAGCTTCTGGGCACTAGGTTTCTTTGTGTATTTCAATGAAAACTCTGAAGAAATGATTCTCTCATGTGACCCCTCAAGGCTCCCCAAATTTGGTCATCCCACCATCAAGGTTTTTTGTTTACAGTCTATTGGATGTTTACCATGATTAGGCGAAAATGCACTGAAAACGCCTTTGAGTTTAATACTTAAATGGTTAATGCTAGAACTTTAAAAACGCAAAAAACACTTTAGTTCACAAGAGCACACTGTGCTTCTGTCCTGGATCAAGTATCTCAAAGCTGAATCACTAGGTAGCAAAAGAGTTTCAAACTCACAGAAAAGCGATTTAGCCAAATGGAAATAATTCCATGTTTCTTAGCTTCTGGGTACTAGGTTTCTTTGTGTATTTCAATGAAATTCTGACAAAAAGATTCTCTCTTGTGCCCCTCATGGCTCCCCAATTTGGTCAATCCACCATCACGGGTTTTTTTTTTTTAGAGCCTATTGGATGTTTACCCTGATTAGGCGAATTTCACTGAAAACGCCTGTAGTTTAATTCCTCAATGGTTAATGCTTGAGAACTTTGAAAATGCAGAAAAGCACTTCAGATCACAAAAGCACATTGTGCTTCTGTCCTGGTTCAAGTATCTCAAAGCTGAATCACTAGGTAGCAAAAGAGTTTCAAACTCACAGAAAAAGCGATTTAGCCAACTGGAAATAATTCCATGTTTCTTAGCTTCTGGGTACTAGGTTTCTTTGTGTATTTCAATGAAACTCTGACAAAATGATTCTCTCTTGTGTCCCCTCATGGCTCCCCAAATTTGGTCATCGCAACATCACGGGTTTTTTGTTTAGAGCCTATTGGATGTTTACCCTGATTAGGCGAATTTCACTGAAAACGCCTGTAGTTTAATTCCTCAATGGTTAATGCTAGAACTTTGAAAATGCAGAAAAGCACTTCATTTCACAAAAGCACACTGTGCTTCTGTCCTGGTTCAAGTATCTCAAAGCTGAATCACTAGGTAGCAAAAGAGTTTCAAACTCACAGAAAAGCGATTTAGCCAACTGGAAATAATTCCATGTTTCTTAGCTTGTGGGTACTAGGTTTCTTTGTGTATTTCAATGAAACTCTGACAAAATGATTCTCTCTTGTGTCCCCTCATGGCTCCCTAAATTTAGTCATCTCACCATCACACAAAGGTTTTTTGTTTAGAGCCTATTGGATGTGTTTACCCTGATTAGGCGAATTTCACTGAAAACGCCTGTAGTTTAATTCCTCAATGGTTAATGCTAGAACTTTGAAAATGCAGAAAAAAAGCACTTCAGATCACAAAAGTAAAAAACGCACACTTTAGTTCACAAGAGCACACTGTGCTTCTGTCCTGGTTCAAAGAGTGTCAAACTCAGTATCTCAAAGCTGAATCACTAGGTAGCATTGGAAATTAGAGTTTCAAACTCACAGAAAAAGCGATTTAGCCAACTGGAAATAATTCCATGTTTCTTAGCTTCTGGGTACTAGGTTTCTTTGTGTATTTCAATGAAACTCTGACAAAATGATTCTCTCTTGTGCCCCTCATGGCTCCCTAAATTTGGTCATCCACCATCACGGGTTTTTTGTTTAGAGCCTATTGGATGTTTACCCTGATTAGGCGAAATTTCACTGAAAACGCCTGTTAGTTTAATTCCTCAATGGTTAATGCTAGAACTTTGAAAATGCAGAAAAACACTTCAGATCACAAGAGCACACTGTGCTTCTCTCCTGGTTCAAAGTATCTCAAAGCTGAAGCTCTTGGTAGCAAAAGAGTTTCAAACTCACAGAAAAGCGATTTAGCCAACTGGAAATAATTCCAAGTTTCTTAGCTTCTGGGTACTAGGTTTCTTTGTGTATTTCAATGAAACTCTGACAAAATGATTCTCTCTTGTGCCCCTCATGGCTCCCCAAATTTGGTCATCTCACCATCAAGGGTTTTTTGTTTAGAGCCTATTTGGATGTTTACCTGATAAGGCGAATTTCACTGAAAACGCCTGTTAGTTTAATTAAACAATGGTTAATGCTAGAACTTTGAAAATGCAGAAAAGCACTTCAGATCACAAGAGCACACTGTGCTTCTGTCCTGGTTCAAGTATCTCAAAGCTGAATCACTAGGTAGCAAAAGAGTTTCAAACTCACAGAAAAGCGATTTAGCCAACTGGAAATAATTCCATGTTTCTTAGCTTGTGGGCACTAGGTTTCTTTGTGTATTTCAATGAAACTCTGACAAAATGATTCTCTCTTGTGCCCCTCATGGCTCCCCAAATTTTGGTCATCGCACCATCACGGGTTTTTGTTTAGAGCCTATTGGATGTTTACCCTGATTAGGCGAATTTCACTGAAAACGCCTGTTAGTTTAATTCCTCAATGGTTAATGCTAGAACTTTGAAAATGCAGAAAAGCACTTCAGATCACAAGAGCACACTGTGCTTCTCTCCTGGTTCAAGTATCTCAAAGCTGAATCACTAGGTAGCAAAAGAGTTTCAAAACTCACAGAAAAGCGATTTAGCTAACTGGAAATAATTCCATGTTTCTTAGCTTCTGGGTACTAGGTTTCTTTGTGTATTTCAATGAAACTCTGACAAAATGATTCTCTCTTGTGCCCCTCATTGCTCCCCAAATTTGGTCATCCACCATCACGGGTTTTTTGTTTAGAGCCTATTGGATGTTTACCCTGATTAGGCGAATTTCACTGAAAACGCCTGTTAGTTTAATTCCTCAATGGTTAATGCTAGAACTTTGAAAATGCAGAAAAGCACTTCAGATCACAAAGCACACTGTGCTTCTGTCCTGGTTCAAGTATCTCAAAGCTGAATCACTAGGTAGCAAAAGAGTTTCAAACTCACAGAAAAGCGTTTTAGCCAACTGGAAATAATTCCATGTTTCTTAGCTTGTGGTACTAGGTTTCTTTGTGTATTTCAATGAAACTCTGACAAAATGATTCTCTCTTGTGCCCCTCATGGCTCCCCAAATTTAGTTTTGGTCATCTCACCATCACGGGTTTTTTGTTTAGAGCCTATTGGATGTTTACCCTGATTAGGCGAATTTCACTGAAAACGCCTGTTAGTTTAATTCCTCAATGGTTAATGCTAGAACTTTGAAAAATGCAGAAAAGCACTTCAGATCACAAGAGCACACTGTGCTTCTCGTCCTTTGGTTCAAGTATCTCAAAGCTGAATCACTAGGTAGCAAAAGAGTTTCAAACTCACAGAAAAGCGATTTAGCCAACTGGAAATAATTCCATGTTTCTTAGCTTCTGGGTACTAGGTTTCTTTGTGTATTTCAATGAAATTCTCTGACAAAATGATTCTCTCTTGTGCCCCTCATGGCTCCCCAAATTTGGTCAATCCACCATCACGGTTTTTTGTTTAGAGCCTATTGGATGTTTACCCTGATTAGGCGAATTTCACTGAAAACGCCTGTAGTTTAATTCCTTCAATGTTAATGCTAGAACTTTGAAAAAAATGCAGAAAAGCACTTCAGATCACAAAAGCACACTGTGCTTCTGTCCTGGTTCAAGTATCTCAAAGCTGAATCACTAGGTAGCAAAAGAGTTTCAAACTCACAGAAAAGCGTTTTAGCCAACTGGAAATAATTCCATGTTTCTTAGCTTCTGGGCACTAGGTTTCTTTGTGTATTTCAATGAAACTATGAAAAAATGATTCTCTCATGTGCCCTCAAGGCTCCCTAAATTTGGTCATCCCACCATCACGGGTGTTTTGTTTACAGTCTATTGGATGTTTACCCTGATTAGGCGAAAATGCCTGAAAACGCCTGTGATTTAATTCTTAAATGGTTAATGCTAGACCACTTTAAAAAACGCAGAACAACACTTTAGTTCACAAGAGCACACTGTGCTTCTCTCCTGGTTCAAGTATCTCAAAGCTGAATCTCTTGGTAGCAAAAGAGTTTCAAACTCACAGAAAAGCGATTTAGCCAACTGGAAATAATTCCAAGTTTCTTAGCTCTTGGGGTACTAGGTTTCTTTGTGTATTTCAATGAAACTCTGATTACAAAAATGATTCTCTCTTGTGTCCCTCATGGCTCCTCAAATTAGGTCATCTCCACCATCACGGGTTTTTTTTTTAGAGCCTATTGGATGTTTACCCTGATTAGGCGAATTTCACTGAAAACGCCTGTTAGTTTCAAATTAAACAATGGTTAATGCTAGAACTTTGAAAACTAAGCAGAAAAAGCACTTTCAGATCACAAGAGCACACTGTGCTTCTGTCCTGGTTCAAGTATCTCAAAGCTGAATCACTAGGTAGACAAAAGAGTTTCAAACTCACAGAAAAGAGTTTTAGCGAAACTGGAAATAATTCCATGTTTCTTAGCTTCTGGCACTAGGTTTTGATTTGTGTATTTCAATGAAACTCTGAAGAAATGATTCTCTCATGAGCCCTCAAGGCTCCCAAGTTTGGTCATCCACCATCAAGGGTGTTTTTTTTTACAGTCTATTGGATGTTTACCCTGATTAGGCGAAAATGCCTGAAAACGCCTGTGAGTTTTAATTCTTCAATGGTTAATGCTAGAACTTTAAAAACGCAGAACAACACTTTAGTTCACAAGAGCACACTGTGCTTCTCTCCTGGTTCAAGTATCTCAAAGCTGAATCACTTGGTAGCAAAAGAGTTTCAAACTCACAGAAAGCGTTTTAGCCAACTGGAAATAATTGTCATGTTTCTTAGCTCTGTGGGCACTAGGTTTCTTTGTGTATTTTCAATGAAACTCTGACAAAATGATTCTCTCTTGTGCCCCTCATGGCTCCCCAAATTTGGTCAATCCCACCATCACGGGTTTTTTTTGTTAGAGCCTATTGGATATTTACCCAGATTAGGCGAATTTCACTGAAAACGCCTGTTAGTTTAATTCCTCAATGGTTTAATGCTAGAACTTTGAAAATGCAAGAAAAGCACTGTTCAGATCACAAGAGCACACTGTGCTTTTGTCCTGGTTCAAGTATCTCAAAGCTGAATCGCTTGGTAGCAAAAGAGTTTCAAACTCACAGAAAAGCGTTTTAGCCAACTGGAAATAATTGCCATGTTTCTTAGCTCTGGACACTAGGTTTCTTTGTGTATTTCAATGAAACTCTGACAAAATGATTCTCTCATGAGCCCCTCATGGCTCCCCAAGTTTGGTCATTTCCACCATCACGGGGTTTTTGTTTGAGAGCCTATTGGATGTTTACCCTGATTAGGCGAATTTCAAACTGAAAACGATGCCTTGTAGTTTAAATACTGATGGTTAATTTGGTTTATGCTTGAAAATTCACGCTGAAAGCACTTTACTTCACAAGAGTTTAATTCCTCAATGCACACACTTCATATATCACATAAAGCACATTGTGCTTCTGTCCTGGTTCAAGTATCTCAAAGCTGAATCACTAGGTAGAAAAAGAGTTTCAAACTCACAGTAAAAGCGATTTAGCCATCTGGAAATAATTCCATGTTTCGTTAGCTTTCTGGGCACTAGGTTTCTTTGTGTATTTCAATGAAACTCTGACAAAATGATTCTCTCTTTGTGTCCCTCATGGCTCCCCAAATTTGGTCATCCTCACCATCAAACGGTGTTTTGTTTTAGAGCCTATTGGATGTTTACCCCGCTTAGGCGAATTTCACTGAAAACGCCTGTTAGTTTAGTTCCTCAATGGTTAATGCTAGAGTCTTTGAAAAATGCAAGGAAAAGCACTTCAGATCACAAGAGCACATCTGTGCTTCTATTCCTGGTTCAAGTATCTCAAAGCCTGAATCAACTAGGTTAGCAAAAGAGTTTTTTCAAACTCACAGAAAAGCGATTTAGCCCAACAAGGAAATAATTCCCATGTTTCTTAGCTTCTGGGTACTAGGTTTCTTTGTGTATTTCAATGAAACTCTGACAAAATGATTCTCTCATTTGCCCCTACCCCATGGCTCCCCAAATTTGGTCATCCCACCATTCACGGGTGTTTTGTTTAGAGCCTATTGGATGTTTACCCGCGGCTTAGGCGAATTTGCACTGAAAATAGCTCTGTTAGTTTAGTTCCCCTCAATGGATAATGCTAGGAACTCTGAAAATGCAGACCAACACTTCAGATCACAAGAGCACACTGTGCTCTCTTTCCTGGGTTCAAGTATCTCAAAGCTGAATCACTAGGTAGCAAAAACAGTTATCAAACTCACTCACAGAAAAGGGATTAGCCAACAGGAAATAATTCCATGTTGCTTAGCTTCTGGGAAGGACTAGGCTTTCTTTTGTGTATTTCAATGAAACTCTGACCATAATGGATTCTCTCTTTGTGCCCTCCATGGCTCCCCAAATGTGTCAATCCGCCAATCACGTGTTTTTTGTTTAGAGCCTATTGGAAATGTTTACCTACCCTGATTAGGCGAATTTCACTGAAAACGCCTGTAGTTTCCAAATTCCTCAATGGTTTAATGCTAAAGAACTTTGAAAATGCAGAAAACTGTTTCACTTTCAGAGCACAAAAAGCACACTGTGCTTCTGTCCTGGTTCAAAGTATCTCAAAGCTGAATTCTCTAGGTATTGCAAAAAAGTTTCAAACTCATTAGAAAAGCGTTTTAGAGAACTGGAAATAGATCTCCATGTTTCTTAGCTTCTAGTGCACTTAGGTTTCTTCTTTGTGCCATATTTCAATAATCTGCTGAAAAAATTGATTCTCTCATGTGCCCATCAAGGCTCCGCCAAGTTTGGTCATCCCCAACCATCATGGGTGTGTTTTGTGTTGCAGTCTAATAGGATGTTTTCACTGATTAGGCGAAAAAATGCCTGAAAACGCCTGTGAGTTTAATTCTTAAATGGTTAATGCTAGGTAACTTTAAAAACGCAAAAACAACACTTTATAGTTCACAAGAGCACCAACTGAGCTTCTCTCCTGGTTCAAAGTATCTCAAAGCTGAAGCTCTCGGTAGCAAAAGAGTTTCAAACTCACAGAAAAGCGATTTAGGCCAAATGGAAATAATTCCATGTTTCTTAGCTTCTGGGCACTAGGTTTCTTTGTGTATTTCAATAAACTCTGAAGAAAATAATTCTCTCACTGTGACCATCAAGGCTTCCCAAGTTTGGTCATCCCACCATGAAGGGTGTTTTTGGTTTACAGTCTATTGGATATTTTAACCCCCTGATTAGGCGAAAAATGCCTGAAAACGCCTTTTGAGTTTAATACTTAAATGGTTATGCCAAGAACTTTAAAAACGCAAAACAACACTTTAGTTCACAAGAGCACACTGTGCTTCTGTCCTGGTTCAAGTATCTCAAAGCTGAATCACTAGTACGCAAAAAGCGTTTCAAACTCCACCAGAGAAGCGTTTTTTAGACCATCCTGGAAATAATTGCCTGTTTCTTAGCTCCTGTGGTTACTGGAGGTTTCTTTTTGTATTTCAATGAAAAACTCTGACAAAATGATTCTCTCATGTGCGTCCCTCATGGCTCACCCAAATTTTTTTTGTGGTCAATCCACCATCGCTGGTTTTTTGTTTCAGCAGCCTACTGGATATTGACCCTGATTAGAGGGCGAAATTTCACATGAAAACCGCTGTAGTTTAATTCCTCAATGGTTTAATGGCTAAGAAAAACTTTGAAAAGATGCAGAAAAGCACCTCCAGATCACAAGAGCAACGCGTGTGCTTCTGTCCTGGTTCAAGTATCTCAAAGCTGAATCACTAGGGTTTTAGCAAAAGAGTTTCAAACTCACACAGAAAAAGCAGATTTAGCCAAATGGAAATTAATTCCATGTTTCTTAGCTTCTAGGTACTAGGTTTTCTATTGTGTAATATCAATGAAACTCTGGACAAAAATGATTCTCTCTTGTGCCCCTCATGGGCTCCCCCAATTTTTGGTCATTTCACCAATCATCGGGTTTGATTTGTTTAGAGCCTATTGGATGTTTACCATGATTAGGCGAATTTCACTGGAAAACCCCGCCTTTAGTTTAATTCTCTTCAATGGTGTAATGCTAGAACTTTGAAAATGCAGAAAAGCATTTCAGATCAGAAGAGCGCCACTGTGCTGTTTAGTCCCTGGTTGAAGTATCTCATAAGTTTGAATCACTAGGTAGCAAAAGAGTTCCAAACTCACAGAAAAGCGATTTTTTTTTTTTTTTAGCCAAATGGAAAGAATTCCATGTTTCTTAGCTTCTAGGTACTAGGGTTCCGTTTCTTTGGTGCTATTTCAATGTAAACTCTGACAAAATGATTCGCACTTGTGTAACTCCGTCTGGCTCCCCAAATTTGGTTCAATCCACCATCACGTGTTTTTTTTTTAGTGCCTATTTGATGTTTAACCTGATTAGGCGAATTTCACTGAAAACGCTGTAGTTTAATTCCTCAATGGTATAAAGCTTGAACTTTGAAAATGCAAGAAACAGCACTTCATTATCACAAAAGCACATTGTGCTTCTGTCCTTGGGTCAAGTATCTCAAAGCTGAATCACTAGGTAAGGAAAAGAGCGTTTCCAACACTCACAGAAAAGCGATTTATTTAGCCCATCTGGAGAATAATTCCATGTTTCGTAGCTTCTGGGCACTAGGTTTTCTTTGTGTTATTTCAATGAAACTCTGACAAAATGATTCTCTCTTGTGTCCCCTCATGGCTCCCCCAAATTTTGGTACCTTCCAACATCAATGGGTTTTTTGTTTAGAGCCTATTGAGATGTTTACCCGGCTTAGGCGGCAATTTCAACTGAACGAAACGCCTGTTAGTTTAGTTTCCCCAATCAATGGTTAATGCTAGA
>JAKELJ010000050.1:192351-216518 GCA_025594165.1 Tamias sibiricus
AAACGCCTGTGATTTTTTAATTCTTAAATGGTTAATGCTAGAACTTTTATAAACGCAAAAAACACTTTAGTTCACAAGAGGCACACTGTGCTTCTATCCTGGTTCAAGTATCTCAAAGCTGAAGCTCTCCGGTAGCAAAAGAGTTTCAACTCACAGAAAAGCGATATTTAGCCTACAGGAAATAATTCCATGTTTCTTAGCTTCTGGGGACTAGGTTTTCTTTGTGTATTTCAATGAAACTCTGCAAAATGATTCTCTCTTGTGCCCCTCATGGCTACCCGAAATGTGGTCAATCCACCCATCACGTGTTTTTTTGTTTAGAGCTATTGGATGTTTACCCTGATTAGGCGAATTTCACTGAAAACGCCTGTAGTTTAATTCCTCAATGTTTAATGCTAAGAACTTTGAGAAATGCAGAAAAAAGCACTTTCAGATCACAAAAGCACACTGTGCTTCTGTCCTGGGGTTCAAGTATCTCAAAGCTGAATCACTATGTAGAAAAAAGAGTTTCAAACTCATTGAAAAGCGTTTTTAGAGAACTGGAAATAGTACATTCCATCGTTTACTTAGCATTCTGGCACTAGGTTTCTTTGTGTATTTCAATGAAATCTCTGAAAAAATGATTCTCTCATGTGCCCCTCAAGGCTCGCCAAGTTTGGTCATCCCACCATCATGGGTGTTTTGTTGCAGTCTATTGGATGTTTACACTGATTAGTGCGAAAATGCCTGAAAACGCCTGTGAGTTTTAATTCTAATGGATAATGCTACAACTTGGACAACACTTTAGTTTAATGCTTGTTCAAACTTTAGTTTCAAAACTCAAAAACGCAAAACAACACTTTAGTGTTCACAAGAGACACACTTGTGCTTCTCTCTGTTCAAGTTTTTTTATCTCGATAAGCTGAAGCTCTCGGTAGCAAAAGAGTTTCAAACTCAGATCACAGAGAAAGCGATTTAGTATCCAGCTGAATCACAAGGAAAGTTCAAATTCACAGAAAATGTTTCGTTAGCTTCTGGGCACTAGGTTTTCTTTGTGTATTTTCAATGAAAACTCTGAAGAAATGATTCTCTCATGTGACCATCAAGGGCTCCCCTAGTTTGGTCATCCCACCATGAAGGGTGTTTTTGTTTACAGTCCTATTGGATGTTTACCATGATTAGGCGAAAATTGCCTGAAAACGCCTTTGAGTTTAATACTTAAATGGTTAATGCTAGAACTTTAAAAAAACGCAAACAACACTTTAGTTCACAAGAGCACACTGTGGCTCTCTGTCCTTGTTCAAGTATCTCAAAGCCTGAATCACTAGGTAGCAAAAGAGTTTCAAACTCACAGAGAAGCGTTTTTAGCCATCTGGAAATAATTCCATGTTTCTTAGCTTGTGGGTACTAAGTTTTCTTTTTGTATTTCAATGAAACTCTGACAAAATGATTCTATCTTGTGCCCCTCATGGCTCCCCAAATGTGGTCAATCACCATCGCGGTTTTTTTGTTTAGAGCCTACTGGATATTTACCCTGATTAGGCAAAATTTCACTGAAAACGCCTGTAGTTTAATTCCTCAATGGTTAATGCTAGAACTTGAAAATGCAGAAAAGCACTCCAGATCACAAGAGCACGCTGTGCTTCTGTCCTGGTTCAAGTATCTCAAAGCTGAATCACTAGGTAGCAAAAGAGTTTCAAACTCACAGAAAAGCGATTAACCAAATGGAAATAATTCCATGTTTTCTTAGCTTCTGGCGGTACTAGGGGTTTCTTTGTGTAATTTTCAATGAAACTCTGACAAAATGATTCTCTCTTGTGCCCCCTCATGGGCTCCCCAATTATTGGTCATTTCACCATCACGGGTTTTTTGTTTAGAGCCTATTGGATGTTTACCATGATTAGGCGAATTTCACTGAAAACGCCTTTAGTTTAATTCATCGCAATGGTTAAAGCTAGACTTATGAAAATGCAGAAAAGCATTTCAGATCAGAAGAGCGCACTGTGCTTTATTTTGTCCTGGTTTGAAGTATCTCAAAGTTGAATCACTAGGTAGCAAAAAGAGTTTCAAACTCACAGAAAAGCGATTTAGCCAAATGGAAATAATTCCATGTTTCTTTAGCTTCTGGGTACTAGGTTTTCTTTGTGTATTTCAATGAAACTCTGACAAAATGATTCTCTCTTGTGCCCCTCATGGCTCCCCAAATTATGTCATCACAACTCATCACGAGGTTTTTTGTTTAGAGCCTATTGGATGTTTACCCTGATTAGGCGAATTTCATCTGAAAACGCCTGTTAGTTTAATTCCTCTATGGTTAATGCTAGAACTTTGAAAATGCAGAAAAGCACTTCATTTCACAATAGCACACTGTCTTCTCTGCCTTGGTTCAAGTATCTCAAAGCTGAAATCACTAGGTAGCAAAAGAGTTTCAAACTCACAGAGAACTGTTTTAGCCACCTGGAAATAATTCCATTTTTTCTTAGACCTTGTAGGGGTACTAGGTTTGTTTTTGTTTTTCAATGAAACTCCTGACAAAATGATTCTATCTTGTGCCCCTCATGGCTTCCCAAATTTGGTCAATCCACCATCACGTGTTTTTTTGTTTAGAGTCTATTGGATGTTTATCCCTGAGATTAGGCGAATTTCAACTGAAAACACCTGTTAGTTTTAATTCCTCAATGGTTAATGCTAGGAACTTTGAAAAATGCAGAATAAGCACTTCAGATCACAAGAGCACACTGTGCTTCTTTCCTGGTTCAAGTATCTCAAAGCTGAATCACTAGGCAACAAAAGAGTTTCAAACTCACAGAAAAGCGATTTAGCCCATTTGGAAATATATTCCATGTTTCTTAGCTTCTGGGCACTAGGTTTCTTTGTGTATTTCAATGAAACTACTGAAGAAATGATTCTCTCATGTGACCATCAAGGCTCCCCAAATTAGGTCATTCCACCATCAAGTGTTTTTGTTTACAGTCTATTGATGTTTACCATGATTAGGCGAAAATGCTGAAACGCCTTTGAGTGTAATACCTTAAATGGTTAATGCTAGAACTTTAAAAACGGCAAAACAACACTTTAGTTCACAAGAGCACACTGTGCTTCTTTTCTGGTTCAAGTATCTCAAAGCTGAATCACTAGGTCAGCGGGAAAAGAGTTTCAAACTCACAGAAAAGCGATTTAGCCAAATGGAAATAATTCCATGTTTCTTAGCTTCTTGGTTACTTAGGTTTCTTTGTGTATTTCAATGAAACTCTGACAAAATGAATTCTCTCTTGTGCCCCTCATGGCTCCCCAAATTTGGTCAATCACCACGCATCACGGGTTTTTTTTTTAGAGCCTATTGGATGTTTACCCTGATTAGGCGAATTCACTGAAAACGCCTGTGATGTTTAATTCTAAATGGTTAATGCAAAGCTTATGAACACTTTGAAAATGCACGCCTGTGATATTAATACATACAAAAGCTAGAACTTTTCATATCAGTTTCACAAAGCACATTGTGCATCTGTCCTGGATCAAGTATCTCAAAGCTGAATCACTTGGCTGGGAGTTGGAAAGAGTTTCAAACTCACAGAAAAGATCGATTTAGCCAACTGGAAATAATTCCATGGTTTCGAAGCTTCTGGGAGGTACTAGGTTTCTTTGTGTATTTCAATGATCAAAAAGAAAAACCAACTCTGACAAAATGATTCTCTCTTGTGCCCCTCATGGCGACCCAAATTTGGTGATCGTCACCAATCACGGGTTTTTTGTTTTAGAGCCTATTGGATGTTTTCCCTGATTAGGCGAATTTTCACTGAAAACGCCTGTTAGTTTATTCCTCAATGGTTAATGCTAGAACTTTGAAAATGCAGAAGAGCACTTCCGATCACAAGAGAACACTGTGCTTCTTTTTTGGTTCTAGCATCTCAAAGCTGAATCACTAGGTAGGAAAAGAGTTTCAAACTCACAGAAAAGCGATTTAGCCAACTGAAAATAATTCCATGTTTCTTAGCTTCTGGGAACTAGGTTTCTTTGTGTATTTCAATGAAACTCTAGGACAAAATGATTCTCTCTTGTGCCCTTCATGGCTCCCCAAATTTGGTCATCGCAACATCACGGGTTTTTTGTTTAGAGCCTATTGGATGTTTACCCTGATTAGGCGAATTTCCACTGAAAACGCCTGTAGTTTAATTCCTCTATGGTTAATGCTAGAACTTCGAAAATGCAGAAAAGCACTTCATTTCACAAAAGCACACTGTGCTTCTGTCTTGGTTCTAGTATCTCAAAGCTGAATCACTAGGTAGCAAAAGAGTTTCAAACTCACAGAGAAGCGTTTTTTAGCCACCTGGAAATAATTCCATGTTTCTTAGCTTGTGGGTACTTGGTTTGATTTTTGTATTTCAATGAAACTCTGACAAAATGATTCTATCTTGTGCCCCTCATGGCTCCCCAAATTTGGTCAATCCCACCATCACGGGTTTTTTGTTTAGATTCTATTGGATGTTTACCCTGATTAGGCGAATTTCACTGAAAACGCCTGTTAGTATTAATTCCTCAATGGTTAATGCTAGAACTTAGAAAATGCAGAAAAGACAACACTTCAGATCACAAGAGCACACTGTGCTTCTTTCCTGGTTCAAGTATCTCAAAGCTGAATCACTAGGTAACAAAAGAGTTTCAAACTCACAGAAAAGCGATTTAGCCAAATGGAAATAATTCCATGTTTCTTAGCTTGTGGGTACTAGTTTCTTTTTGTATTTCAATGAAACTCTGACAAAATGATTCTATCTTGTGCCCCTCATGGCTCCCGAATGTGGTCAATCCACCATTGCTGTTTTTTTTGTTTAGAGCCTACTGGATATTTACCCTGATTAGGCGAATTTTACTGAAACGCCTGTAGTTTAATTCCTCAATGGTTAATGCTAGAACTTTGGAAAATGCAGAAAAGCACTCCCCAGATCACAAGAGCACGCTGTGCTTCTGTTCCTGGTTTCAAGTATCTCAAAGCTGAATCACTAGGTAGCAAAAGAGTTTCAAACTCGCAGAAAAGCGATTTGTTTTAGCCAAATGGAAATAATTCCATGTTTCTTAGCTTCTGGGTACTAGGTTTCTTTGTGTATTTCAATGAAACTCTGACAAAATGATTCTCTCTTGTGCCCCTCATGGCTCCCCAAATTTGGTCATTTCACCATCACGGGTTTTTTGTTTAGAGCCTATTGGATGGTGTGTTACCATGATTAGGCGAATTTCACTGAAAACACCTGAAGTTTAATTTCTTCAATGGTTAATGCTAGAACTTTGAAAATGCAGAAAAGCATTTCAGATCAGAAGAGCGCACTGTGCTTTTGTCCTGGTTGAAGTATCTCAAAGTTGAATCACTAGGTAGCAAAAGAGTTTCAAACTCACAGAAAAGCGATTTAGCCAAATGGAAATAATTCCATGTTTCTTAGCTTCTGGGTAACTAGGTTTCTTGTGTATTTCAATGAAACTCTGACAAAATGATTCTCTCTGTGTGCCCCTCATGGCTCCCCAAATTTGGGCATTTCACCATCACGGGTTTTTTTGTTTAGGCCTCTTTGGATGTTGTACCATGATTTTGGCGAAATTTCACTGAAAATTACACCTGGAAGTTTAATTCTTCAATGGTTAAAGCTAGAACTTTGATAATGCAGATATGCATTTCAGATCAGAAGAGCGCAATCTGTGCATTTTGTCCCTGGTTGAAGTATCATACAAAGTTGAATCACTTAGGTAGCAATAAGAGTTTCATATCTCACGTAGAAAAGCGATTTTATGCCAAATGGAAATTCAATTCCATGTTTCTTAGCTTCTGGGTACAAGGTTTCTTTGTGTATTTCAATGATAAACATCTGACAAAATGATTCTCTCTTGTGCCCCTCATGGCTCCCCAAATTTGGGCAATCCACCATCACGGGTTTTTTTTTTAGAGCCTATTGGATGTTTACCCTGATTAGGCGAATTTCACTGTAAAAACGCCTGTAGTTTAATTCCTCAATGGTTAAAGCTTGAACTTTGAAAATGCAGAAAAGCACTTCATATCACAAAAGCACATTGTGCTTCTGTCCTGGTTCAAGTATCTCAAAGCTGAATCACTAGGTAGGAAAAGAGTTTCAAACTCACAGAAAAGCGATTTAGCCAACTGGAAATAATTCCATGTTTCGAAGCTTCTGGGTACTAGGTTTCTTTGTGTATTTCAATGAAACTCTGACAAAATGATTCTCTCTTGTGTCCCTCATGGCTCCCCAAATTTGGTCATCGCACCATCACGGGTTTTTTGTTTAGAGCCTATTGGATGTTTACCCTGATTAGGCGAATTTCACTGAAAACGCCTGTTAGTTTAATTCCTCCAATGGTTAATGCTAGAACTTTGAAAATGCAGAAAAGCACTTCATATCACAAGACCACACTGTGCTTCTGTCCTGGTTCAAGTATCTAAAAGCTGAATCACTAGGTAGCAAAAGAGTTTCAAACTCACAGAAAAGCGATTTAGCCAAATGGAAATAATTCCATGTTTCTTAGCTTCTGGGTACTAGGTTTCTTTGTGTATTTCAATGAAACTCTGAAGAAATGGTTATCTCATGTGCCCCTACAGGCTCCCCAAGTTAGGTCATCCCACCATCAAGGGTGGTTTGTTTACAGTCTAATGGATGTTTACCCTGATTAGGTGAAAATGCCTGAAAACGCCTGTGAGTTTAATTCTTAAATGGTTAATGCTAGAACTTTAAAAACGCAGAAAAACACTTTAGTTTCACAAGAGCACACTGTGCTTCTGTCTGGTTCATGTATCTCAAAGCTGCATCACTAGGTAGGGGAAAAGAGTTTCAAACTAACATAAAAGCGATTTAGCCAACTGGAAATAACTGCATGTTTCTTAGCTTCTGGGTACTAGGTTTCTTTGTGTATTTTCCATGAAACTCTGAAAAAATGATTCTCTCTTGTGCCACTCATGGCTCCCCAAATTTGGACATCCCTCCATCACGGGTTTTTTGTTTAGAGCCTATTCGATGTTTACCCTGATTAGAACGAATTTCACTGAAAAAGCCTGTAGTTTTAATTCCTCAATGGTTAAAGCTTGAACTTTGAAAATGCAGAAAAGCACTTCAGATCACAAGAGCACATTGTGCTTCTCTCCTGGTTTCAAGTATCTCAAAGCTGAATCACTAGGTAGAAAAAAGTTTCAAACTCACAGAAAAGCGTTTTAGAGAACTGGAAATTAATTCCATGTTTCTTAGCTTCTGGGCACTAGGTTTCTTTGTGTATTTCAATGAAACTCTGAAAAAATGATTCTATCATGTGCCCCTCAAGGCTCGCCAAATTTTGGTCATCCCACCATCATGGGTGTTTTTGTTGCAGTCTATTGGATGTTTACACTGATTAGGCGAAAATGCCTGAAAACGCCTGTGAGTTTAATTCGTAAATGGTTAATGCTAGAACTTTAAAAACGCAAAACAACACTTTAGTTCACAAGAGCACACTGTGCTTCTCTCCTGGTTCAAGTATCTCAAAGCTGAAGCTCTCGGTAGCAAAAGAGTTTCAAACTCACAGAAAAGCGATTTAGCCAACTGGAAATAATTCCAAGTTTCCTTAGCTTCTGGGTACTAGGTTTCTTTGTGTATTTCAATGAAACTCTGACAAAATGATTCTCTCTTTTGCCCCTTATGGCTCCCCAAATTTGGTCAATCCCCCACCATCACGGGTTTTTTTTTTAGAGCCTATTGGATGTTTACCTGATTAGGCGAATTTTCACTGAAAACGCCTGCTAGTTTAATTCCTCAATGGTTAATGCTAGAACTTTGAAAATGCAGAAAAGCACTTTCAGATCACAAGAGCACACTGTGCTTCTTTCCTGGTTCAAGTATCTCAAAGCTGAATCACTAGGTAGCAAAAGAGTTTCAAACTCACAGAAAAGCGATTTAGCCAACAGAAAATAATTCCATGTTTCTTAGCTTCTGGGAACTAGATTTCTTTGTGTATTTCAATGAAACTCTGACAAAATGATTCTCTCTTGTGCCCCTCATGGCTCCCCAAATTTTGGTCATCACAACATCACGGGTTTTTTGTTTAGAGCCTATTGGATTGTTTACCCTGATTAGGCGAATTTCACTGAAAACGCCTGTAGTTTAATTCCTCTATGGTTAATGCTAGAACTTTGAAAATGCAGAAAAGCACTTCATTTCACAAAAGCACACTGTGCTTCTGTCCTTGGTTCAAGTATCTCAAAGCTGAATCACTAGGTAGCAAAAGAGTTTCAAACTCACAGAGAAGCGTTTTAGCCACCTGGAAATAATTCCATTTTTCTTAGCTTGTGGGTACTAGGTTTGTTTTTGTTTTTCAATGAAACTCTGACAAAATGATTCTATCTTGTGCCCCTCATGGCTTCCCAAATTTGGTCAATCCACCATCACGGGTTTTTTTGTTTAGAGTCTATTGGATGTTTACCCTGATTAGGCGAATTTCACTGAAAACACCTGTTAGTTTAATTCCTCAATGGTTAATGCTAGAACTTTGAAAATGCAGAAAAGCACTTCAGATCACAAGAGCACACTGTGCTTCTTTCCTGGTTCAAGTATCTCAAAGCTGAATCACTAGGCAACAAAAGAGTTTCAAACTCACAGAAAAGCGATTTAGCCATATGGAAATAATTCCATGTTTCTTAGCTTCTGGGCACTAGGTTTCTTTGTGTATTTCAATGAAACTCTGAAGAAATGATTCTCTCATGTGACCATCAAGGCTCCCCAATTTGGTCATCCCACCATCAAGGTTGTTTTGTTTACAGTCTATTGGATGTTTACCATGATTAGGCGAAAATGCCTGAAAACGCCTTTGAGTTTAATACTTAAATGGTTAATGCTAGAACTTTAAAAACGCAAAACAACACTTTAGTTCACAAGAGCACACTGTGCTTCTGTCCTGGATCAAGTATCTCAAAGCTGAATCACTAGGTAGCAAAAGAGTTTCAAACTCACAGAAAAGCGATTTAGCCAAATGGAAATAATTCCATGTTTCTTAGCTTCTGGGTACTAGGTTTCTTTGTGTATTTCAATGAAATTCTGACAAAAAGATTCTCTCTTGTGCCCCTCAATGGCTCCCCAAATTTGGTCAATCCACCATCACGGGTTTTTTTTTTTAGAGCCTATTGGATGTTTACCCTGATTAGGCGAATTTCACTGAAAACGCCTGTAGTTTAATTCCTCAATGGTTAAAGCTTGAAATTTTGAAAATGCAGAAAAGCACTTCATATCACAAAAGCACATTGTGCTTCTGTCCTGGTTCAAGTATCTCAAAGCTGAATCACTAGGTAGGAAAAGAGTTTCAAACTCACAGAAAAGCGATTTAGCCATCTGGAAATAATTCCATGATTCGTAGCTTCTGGGTACTAGGTTTCTTTGTGTATTTCAATGAAACTCTGACAAAATGATTCTCTCTTGTGTCCCTCATGGCTCCCCAAATTTGGTCATCGCAACATCACGGGTTTTTTGTTTAGAGCCTATTGGATGTTTACCCTGATTAGGCGAATTTCACTGAAAACGCCTGTAGATTAATTCCTCTATGGTCAATGCTAGAACTTTGAAAATGCAGAAAAGCACTTCATTTCACAAAGCACACTGTGCTTCTGTCTTGGTTCAAGTATCCCAAAGCTGAATCACTAGGTAGCAAAAGAGTTTCAAACTCACAGAAAAAGCGATTTATCCAACTGGAAATATTTCCATGTTTCTTACCTTGTGTGTACTAGGTTTCTTTGTGTATTTCAATGAAACTATGACAAAATGATTCTCTGTTGTGTCCCTCATGGCTCCCTAAATTTAGTCATCTCACCATCACGGGTTTTTTGTTTAGAGCCTATTGGATGTTTAACCTGATTAGGCGAATTACACTGAAAACGCCTGTAGTTTAACTCCTCAATGGTTAATGCTAGAACTTTGAAAATGCAGAAAAGCACTTCAGATCACAAAAGCACACTGTGCTTCTGTCCTGGTTCAAGTATCTCAAAGCTGAGTCACTAGGTAGAAAAAAGTTTCAAACTCACAGAAAAGCGTTTTAGAGAACTGGAAATAATTCCATGTTTCTTAGCTTCTGGGCACTAGGTTTCTTTGTGTATTTCAGTGAAACTCTGAAAAAAATGATTCTCTCGTGTGCCCCTCAAGGCTCTCCAAGTTTGGTCATCCCACCATCATGGGTGTTTTGTTGCAGTCTATTGGATGTTTACACTGATTTGGCGACAATGCCTGAAAACGCCTGTGAGTTTAATTCTTAAATGGTTAATGCTAGAACTTTAAAAACGCAAAACAAACACTTTAGTTCACAAGAGCACACTGTGCTTCTCTCCTGGTTCAAGTATCTCAAAGTTGAAGCTCTCGGTAGCAAAAGAGTTTCAAACTCACAGAAAAGCGATTTTAGCCAACTGGAAATAATTCCAAGTTTCTTAGCTTCTGGGTACTAGGTTTCTTTGTGTATTTCAATGAAACTCTGACAAAATAATTCTCTCTTTTGCCCCTTATGGCTCCCCAAATTTGGTCATCCCACCATCACGGGTTTTTTGTTTAGAGCCTATTGGATGTTTACCCCGATTAGGCGAATTTCAGTGAAAACGCCTGTAGTTTAATACCTCAATGGTTAAAGCTAGAACTTTGAAAATGCAGATAAGCACTTCATTTCACAAGAGCACAGTGTGCTTCTTTCCTGGTTCAAGTATCTCAAAGCTGAATCACTAGGTAGCAAAAGAGTTTCAAACTCACAGAAAAGCGATTTAGCCAACTGGAAATATTTCCATGTTTCTTAGCTTGTGTGTACTAGGTTTCTTTGTGTATTTCAATGAAACTATGACAAAATGATTCTCTGTTGTGTCCCTCATGGCTCCCTAAATTTAGTCATCTCACCATCACGGGTTTTTTTGTTTAGAGCTATTGGATGTTTACCCTGATTAGGCGAATTTCACTGAAAACGCCTGTTAGTTTAATTCCTCAATGGTTAATGCTACGACTTTGAAAATGCAGAAAAGCACTTCAGATCACAAGAGCACACTGTGCTTCTCTCCTGGTTCAAGTATCTCAAAGCTGAAGCTCTTGGTAGCAAAAGAGTTTCAAACTCACTTAAAAGCGATTTAGCCAACTGGAAATAATTCCAAGTTTCTTATCTTCTGGGTACTAGGTTTCTTTGTGTATTTCAATGAAACTCTGACAAAATGATTCTCTCTTGTGTCCCTCATGGCTCCCCAAATTAGGTCATCTCACCATCAAGGGTTTTTTGTTTAGAGCCCTATTGGATATTTACCCTGATAAGGCGAATTTCACTGAAAACGCCTGTTAGTTTAATTAAACAATGGTTAATGATAGAACTTTGAAAATGCAGAAAAGCACTTCAGATCACACGAGCACACTGTGCTTCTGTCCTGGTTCAAGTATCTCAAAGCTGAATCACTAGGTAGGAAAAGAGTTTCAAAGTCACAGAAAAGCGATTTAGCCAACTGAAAATAATTCCTTGTTTCTTAGCTCCTGGAAACTAGGTTTCTTTGTGTATTTCAATGAAACTATGACAAAATGATTCTCTCTTGTGCCCCTCATGGCTCCCCAAATTTGGTCATCGCACCATCACGGGTTTTTGTTTAGAGCCTATTGGATGTTTACCCTGATTAGGCGAATTTCACTGAAAACGCCTGTTAGTTTAATTCCTCAATGGTTAATGCTAGAACTTTGAAAATGCAGAAAAGCACTTCAGATCAGAAGAGAACACTGTGCTTCTTTTTTGGTTCTAGTATCTCAAGGCTGAATCACTATGTAGCAAAAAGAGTTTCAAACTCACAGAAAACGCGATTTAGCTAACTGAAAACAATTCCATGTTTCTTAGCTTCTGGGAACTAGGTTTCTTTGTGTATTTCAATGAAACTCTGACAAAATGATTCTCTCTTGTGCCCCTCATTGCTCCCCAAATTTGGTCATCGCACCATCACGGGTTTTTGTTTAGAGCCTATTGGATGTTTACCCTGATTAGGCGAATTTCACTGAAAACGCCTGTTAGTTTAATTCCTCTATGGTCAATGCTAGAACTTTGAAAATGCAGAAAAGCACTTCATTTCACAAAAAGCACACTGTGCTTCTGTCTTGGTTCAAGTATCTCAAAGCTGAATCACTAGGTAGCAAAACAGTTTCAAACTCACAGAAAAGCGATTTAGCCAACTGGAAATATTTCCATGTTTCTTAGCTTGTGTGTACTAGGTTTCTTTGTGTATTTCAATGAAACTATGACAAAATGATTCTCTGTTGTGTCCCTCATGGCTCCCAAATTTAGTCATCTCACCATCACGGGTTTTTTGTTTAGAGCCTATTGGATGTTTACCCTGATTAGGCGAATTTCACTGAAAACGCCTGTTAGTTTAATTCCTCAATGGTTAATGCTACAACTTTGAAAATGCAGAAAAGCACTTCAGATCACAAGAGCACGCTGTGCTTCTGTCCTTGTTCAAGTATCTCAAAGCTGAATCACTAGGTAGCATAAGAGTTTCAAACTCACAGAAAAGCGATTTAGCCAAACTGGAAATAATTCCAGGTTTCTTAGCTTCTGGGTACTAGGTTTCTTTGTGTATTTCAATGAAATTCTGACAAAATGATTCTCTCTTGTGCCCCTCATGGCTCCCCAAATGTGGTCAATCCACCATCACGTGTTTTTTGTTTAGAGCCTATTGGATGTTTACCCTGATTAGGCGAATTTCACTGAAAACGCCTGTAGTTTTAATTCCTCAATGTTTAATGCTAGAACTTTGAAAAATGCAGAAAAGCACTTCAGATCACAAAAGCACACTGTGCTTTTGTCCTGGTTGAAGTATCTCAAAGCTGAATCACTAGGTAGAAAGAGTTTCAAACTCACAGAAAAGCGTTTTAGTGATCTGGAAATAATTCCAAGTTTCTTAGCTTCTGGGCACTAGGTTTCTTTGTGTTTTTCAATGAAACTTTGAAAAAATGATTCTCTCATGTGCCCCTCAAGGCTCGTAAAGTTTGGTCATTCCCACCATCATGGGTGTTTTGTTTACAGTCTATTGGATGTTTTACCCTGATTAGGCGAAAATGCCTGAAAAGCCTGTGAGTTTAATTCTTAAATGGTTAATGCTAGAACTTTAAAAACGCAGAACAACACTTTAGTTCAAAAAGAGAACACTGTGCTTCTCTCCTGGTTCAAGTATCTCAAAGCTGAAGCTCTTGGTAGCAAAAGAGTTTCAAACTCACTGAAAAGCGATTTAGCCAACTGGAAATAATTCCAAGTTTCTTATCTTCTGGGTACTAGGTTTCTTTGTGTATTTCAATGAAACTCTGACAAAATGATTCTCTCTTGTGTCCCTCATGGCTCCTCAAATTAGGTCATCTCACCATCAAGGGTTTTTTGTTTAGAGCCTATTGGATGTTTACCCTGATAAGGCGAATTTCACTGAAAACGCCTGTTAGTTTAATTAAACAATGGTTAATGATAGAACTTTGAAAATGCAGAAAAGCACTTCAGATCACAAGAGCACACTGTGCTTCTGTCCTGGTTCAAGTATCTCAAAGCTGAATCACTAGGTAACAAAAGAGTTTCAAACTCACAGAAAAGTGTTTTAGCGAACTGGAAATAATTCCATGTTTCTTAGCTTCTGGGCACTAGGTTTATTTGTGTATTTCAATGAAACTCTGAAGAAATGATTCTCTCATGTGCCCATCAAGGCTCCCCAAGTTTGGTCATCCCACCATCAAGGGTGTTTTGTTTACAGTCTATTGGATGTTTACCCTGATTTGGCGAAAATGCCTGAAAACGCCTGTGAGTTTAATTCTTAAATGGTTTAATGTTAGAACTTTAAAAACGCAGAACAACACTTTAGTTCACAAGAGCACACTGTGCTTCTCTCCTGGTTCAAGTATCTCAAAGCTGAATCACTAGGTAGCAAAAGAGTTTCAAAAACTCACAGAGAAGCGTTTTAGCCATCTGGAAATAATTCATGTTTCTTAGCTTGTGGGTACTAGGTTTCTTTTTGTATTTCAATGAAACTCTGACAAAAATGATTCTATCTTGTGCCCCTCATGGCTCCCCAAATGTGGTCAATCCACCATCGCGGTTTTTTTGTTTAGAGCCTACTGGATATTTACCCTGATTAGGCGAATTTCACTGAAAACGCCTGTAGTTTAATTCCTCAATGGTTAATGCTAGAACTTCGAAAATGCAGAAAAGCACTCCAGATCACAAGAGCACGCTGTGCTTCTGTCCTGGTTCAAGTATCTCAAAGCTGAATCACTAGGTAGCAAAAGAGTTTCAAACTCACAGAAAAGCGATTTAGCCAATCTGGAAATAATTCCATGTTTCTTAGCTTCTGGGTACTAGGTTTCTTTGTGTATTTCAATGAAACTCTGACAAAATGATTCTCTCTTGTGCCCCTCATGGCTCCCCAAATTTGGTCATTTCACCATCACGGGTTTTTTGTTTAGAGCCTATTGGATGTTTACCCTGATTAGGCGAATTTCACTGAAAACGCCTGTAGTTTAATTCCTCAATGGTTAAAGCTTGAACTTTGAAAATGCAGAAAAGCACTTCATATCACAAAAGCACATTGTGCTTCTGTCCTGGTTCAAGTATCTCAAAGCTGAATCACTAGGTAGGAAAAGAGTTTCAAACTCACAAAAAGCGATTTAGCCATCTGGAAATAATTCCATGTTTCGTTAGCTTCTGGGCACTAGGTTTTCTTTGTGTATTTCAATGAAACTCTGACAAAATGATTCTCTCTTGTGTCCCTCATGGCTCCCCAAATTTGGTCAATCCACCATCACGGGTTTTTTGTTTAGAGCCTATTGGATGTTTACCCGGCTTAGGCGAATTTCACTGAAAAAACGCCTGTTAGTTTAGTTCCTCAATGGTTAATGCTAGAAGTCTGAAAATGCAGAAAAGCACTTCAGATCACAAGAGCACACTGTGCTTCTTTCCTGGTTCAAGTATCTCAAAGCTGAATCACTAGGTAGCAAAGAGTTTCAAACTCACAGAAAAGCGATTTAGCCAACAGGAAATAATTCCATGTTTCTTAGCTTCTGGGAACTAGGTTTCTTTGTGTATTTCAATGAAACTCTGACAAAATGATTCTCTCTTTTGCCCCTTATGGCTCCCCAAATTTGGTCATCCCACCATCACGGTTTTTTGTTTAGAGCCTATTGGATTTTTTTACCCGGCTTAGGCGAATTTCACTGAAAACGCCTGTTAGTTTAGTTCCTCAATGGTTAATGCTAGAACTCTGAAAATGCAGAACAGCACTTCAGATCACAAGAGCACACTGTGCTTCTTTCCTGGTTCAAGTATCTCAAAGCTGAATCACTAGGTAGCAAAAGAGTTTCAAACTCACAGAAAAGGGATTTAGCCAACAGGAAATAATTCCATGTTTCTTAGCTCTTGGGAACTAGGTTTCTTTGTGTATTTCAATGAAACTCTGACAAAATGATTCTCTCTTGTGCCCCTCATGGCTCCCCAAATGTGGTCAATCCACCATCACGTGTTTTTTGTTTAGAGCCTATTGGATGTTTACCCTGATTAGGCGAATTTCACTGAAAACGGCCTGTAGTTTAATTCCTCAATGTTTAATGCTAGAACTTTGAAAATGCAGAAAAGCACTTCAGATCACAAAAGCACACTGTGCTTCTGTCCTGGTTCAAGTATCTCAAAGCTGAATCACTAGGGTAGAAAAAAGTTTCAAACTCATAGAAAAGCGTTTTAGAGAACTGGAAATAATTCCATGTTTCTTAGCTTCTGGGCACTAGGTTTCTTTGTGTATTTCAATGAATCTCTGAAAAAATGATTCTCTCATGTGCCCTTATGGCTCGCCCAAGTTTGGTCATCCCACCATCATGGGTGGTTTTGTTGCAGTCTATTGGATGTTTACACTGATTAGGCGAAAATGCCTGAAAACGCCTGTGAGTTTAATCTTAAATGGTTTATGCTAGGAACTTTAAAAACGCAAACAACAACTTTAGTTCACAAGAGCACACTGTGCTTCTCTCCTGGTTCATGTATCTCAAAGCTGAAGCTCTCGGTAGCAAAAGAGTTTCAAACTCACAGAAAAGCGATTTAGCCAAATGGAAATAATTCCATGTTTCTTAGCTTCTGGGCACTAGGTTTCTTTGTGTATTTCATGAAACTCTGAGAAATGATTCTCTCATGTGACCATCAAGGCTCCCCAAGTTTGGTCATCCCACCATGAAGGGTGTTTTGTTTACAGTCTATTGGATGTTTACCATGATTAGGCGAAAATGCCTGAAAACGCCTTTGAGTTTAATTCCTTAAATGGTTAATGCTAGAACTTTAAAAACGCAAAACAACACTTTAGTTCACAAGAGCACACTGTGCTTCTGTCTGGTTCAAGTATCTCAAAGCTGAATCACTAGGTAGCAAAAGAGTTTCAAACTCACAGAGAAGCGTTTTAGCCAACTGGAAATAATTCCATGTTTCTTAAGCTTGTGGGTACTAGGTTTCTTTTTGTATTTCAATGAAAACTCTGACAAAATGATTCTCTCTTGTGCCCTCATGGCTCCCCAAATGTGGTCAATCCACCATCGCGGTTTTTTTGTTTAGAGCTACTGGATATGTTTACCCTGATTAGGCGAATTTCACTGAAAACGCCTGTAGTTATAATTCCTCAATGGTTAATGCTAGAACTTTGAAAATGCAGAAAAGCACTCCAGATCACAAGAGCACGCTGTGCTTCTGTCCTGGTTCAAGTATCTCAAAGCTGAATCACTAGGTAGCAAAAGAGTTTCAAACTCACAGAAAAGCGATTTAGCCAAATGGAAATAATTCCATGTTTCTTAGCTTCTGGGTACTAGGTTTCTTTGTGTATTTCAATGAAACTCTGACAAAATGATTCTCTCTTGTGCCCCTCATGGCTCCCCAAATTTGGTCATTTCACCATCACGGGTTTTTGTTTAGAGCCTATTGGATGTTTACCATGATTAGGCGAATTTCACTGAAAACGCCTTTAGTTTAATTCTTCAATGGTTAATGCTAGAACTTTGAAAATGCAGAAAAGCATTTCAGATCAGAAGAGCGCACTGTGCTTTTGTCCTGGTTGAAGTATCTCAAAGTTTGAATCACTAGGTAGCAAAAGAGTTTCAAACTCACAGAAAAGCGATTTAGCCAAATGGAAATAATTCCATGTTTCTTAGCTTCTGGGTACTAGGTTTCTTTGTGTATTTCAATGAAACTCTGACAAAATGATTCTCTCTTGTGCCCCTCGTGGCTCCCCAATTTGGTCAATCCACCATCAAGTGTTTTTTTTTTAGAGCCTATTGGATGTTTACCTGATTAGGCGAATTTCACTGAAAAACGCCTGTAGTTTAATTCCTCAATGGTTAAAGCTTGAACTTTGAAAATGCAGAAAAAGCACTTCATATAACACAAAAGCACATTGTGCTTCTGTCCTGGTTCAAGTATCTCAAAGCTGAATCACTAGGTAGGAAAAGAGTTTCAAACTCACAGAAAAGCGATTTAGCCATCTGGAAATAATTCCATGTTTCGTAGCTTCTGGGCACTAGGTTTCTTTGTGTATTTCAATGAAACTCTGACAAAATGATTCTCTCTTGTGTCCCTCATGGCTCCCCCAAATTTGGTCAATCACCATCACGGGTTTTTTTGTTTAGAGCCTATTGGATGTTTACCCGGCTTTAGGCGAATTTCACTGAAAACGCCTGTTAGTTTTAGTTCCTCAATGGTTAATGCTAGAACTCTGAAAATGCAGAAAAGCACTTCAGATCACAAGAGCACACTGTGCTTCTTTCCTGGTTCAAGTATCTCAAAGCTGAATCACTAGGTAGCAAAAGAGTTTCAAACTCACAGAAAAGCGATTTAGCCAACAGGAAATAATTCCATGTTTCTTAGCTTCTGGGAACTAGGTTTCTTTGTGTATTTCAATGAAACTCTGACAAAATGATTTTCTCTCTTTTGCCCCTTATGGCTCCCCAAATTTGGTCATCCCCCATCACGGGTTTCTTTTTGTTAGAGCCTATTGGATGTTTACCCGGCTTAGGCGAATTTCACTGAAAACGCCTGTTTAGTTTAGTTCCTCAATGGTTAATTGCTAGAACTCTGAAAATGCAGAACAGCACTTCAGATCACAAGAGCACACTGTGCTTCTTTCCTGGTTCAAGTATCTCAAAGCTGAATCACTAGGTAGCAAAAGAGTTTCAAACTCACAGAAAAGGGATTTAGCCAACAGGAAATAATTCCATGTTTCTTAGCTTCTGGGAACTAGGTTTCTTTGTGTATTTCAATGAAACTCTGACAAAATGATTCTCTCTTGTGCCCCTCATGGCTCCCCAAATGTGGTCAATCCACCATTCACGTGTTTTTTGTTTAGAGCCTATTGGATGTTTACCCTGATTAGGCGAATTTCACTGAAAACGCCTGTAGTTTAATTCCTCAATGTTTAATGCTAGAACTTTGAAAATGCAGAAAAGCACTTCAGATCACAAAAGCACACTGTGCTTCTGTCCTGGTTCTAATATCTCAAAGCTGAATCACTAGGTAGAAAAAAGTTTCAAACTCATAGAAAAAGCGTTTTAGAGAACTGGAAATAATTCCATGTTTCTTAGCTTCTGGGCACTAGGTTTCTTTGTGTATTTCAATGAATCTCTGAAAAAATGATTCTCTCATGTGCCCTCAAGGTCGCCAAGTTTGGTCATCCGACCATCATGGGTGTTTTTTTGTTGCAGTCTATTTGGATGTTTACACTGATTAGGCGAAAATGCCTGAAAACGCCTGTGAGTTTAATTCTTAAATGGTTAATACTAGAACTTTAAAAACGCAAAAAACACTTTAGTTCACAAGAGCACACTGTGCTTCTCTCCTGGTTCAAGTATCTCAAAGCTGAAGCTCTCGGTAGCAAAAGAGTTTCAACTCACAGAAAAGCGATTTAGCCAATGGAAATAATTCCAAGTTTCTTAGCTTCTGGGTACTAGGTTTCTTTGTGTATTTCAATGAAACTCTGACAAAATGATTTCTCTCTTTTGCACCCTTATGGCTCCCCAAAATTTGGTCAATCCACCATCACGGGTTTTTTTTTAGAGCCTATTGATGTTTTACCTGATTAGGCGAATTTCACTGAAAACGCGTGCTAGTTTAATTCCTCAATGGTTAATGCTAGAACTTTGAAAATGCAGAAAAGCACTTCAGATCACACAGAGCACACTGTGCTTCTTTCCTGGTTCAAGTATCTCAAGCTGAATCACTAGGTAGCAAAAGAGTTTCAAAACTCACAGAAAAGCGATTTTTAGCCACAGAAAATAATTCCATGTTTCTTAGCTTCGGGGAACTAGGTTTCTTTGTGTATTTCAATGAAACTCTGACAAAATGATTCTCTCTTGTGTCCCTCATGGCTCCCCAAATTTGGTCATCCCACCATCACGGGTTTTTTGTTTAGAGCCTATTGGATGTTTACCCGGCTTAGGCGAATTTCACTGAAAACGCCTGTTAGTTTAGTTCCTCAATGGTTAATGCTTAGAACTCTGAAAATGCAGAAAAGCACTTCAGATCACAAGAGCACACTGTGCTTCTTTCCTGGTTCAAGTATCTCAAAGCTGAATCACTAGGTAGCAAAAGAGTTTCAAACTCACAGAAAAGCGATTTAGCCAAATGGAAATAATTCCATGTTTCTTAGCTTCTGGGTACTAGGTTTCTTTGTGTATTTCAATGAAACTCTGACAAAATGATTCTCTCTTGTGCCCCTCATGGCTCCCCAAATTTGGTCATCGCACCATCACGGGTTTTTTGTTTTAGAGCCTATTGGATGTTTACCCTGATTAGGCGAATTTCACTGAAAAACGCCTGTTAGTTTTTAATTCCTCAATGGTTAATGCTAGAACTTTGAAAATGCAGAAGAGAGCACTTCCGATCACAAGAGAACACTGTGCTTCTTTTTTTGGTTCTAGCATCTCAAAGCTGAATCACTAGGTAGCAAAAGAGTTTCAAACTCACAGAAAAGCGATTTAAGCCAACTGAAAATAATTCATGTTTCTTAGATTTCTGGGAACTAGGTTTCTTTGTGTATTTCAATGAACTAAGGACAAAATGATTCTCTCTTGTGCCCTCATGGCTCCCCAAATTTGGTCATCGCAACATCACGGGTTTTTTGTTTAGAGCCTATTGCATGTTTACCCTGATTAGGCGAATTTCACTGAAAACGCCTGTAGTTTAATTCCTCTATGGTTAATGCTAGAACTTCGAAAATGCAGAAAAGCACTTCATTTCACAAAAGCACACTGTGCTTCTGTCTTGGTTCTAGTATCTCAAAGCTGAATCACTAGGTAGCAAAAGAGTTTCAAACTCACAGAGAAGCGTTTTTAGCCACCTGGAAATAATTCCATGTTTTCTTAGCTTGTGGGTACTAGGTTTGTTTTTGTATTTCAATGAAACTCTGACAAAATGATTCTATCTTGTGCCCCTCATGGCTCCCCAAATTTGGTCAATCCACCATCACGGGTTTTTTGTTTAGAGTCTATTGGATGTTTACCCTGATTAGGCGAATTTCACTGAAAACACCTGTTAGTTTAATTCACTCAATGGTTAATGCTTAGAGAACTTTGAAAATGCAGGGAAAAAGCACTTCAGATCACAAGAGCACACTGTGCTTCTTTCCTGGTTCAAAGTATCTCAAAGCTGAATCACTAGGTAAGGAAAAGAGTTTCAAACTCACAGAAAAGCGATTTAGCCAATGGAAATAATTCCATGTTTCTTAGCTTGTGGGTACTAGGTTTCTTTTTGTATTTCAATGAAACTCTGACAAAATGATTCTATCTTGTGCCCCTCATGGCTCCCGAATGTGGTCAATCCACCATCAACGTGTTTTTTGTTTTAGAGCCTATTGGATGTTTACCCTGATTAGGCGAATTTCACTGAAAACGCCTGTAGTTTAATTCCTCAATGTTTAAATGCTAGAACTTTGAAAATGCAGAAAAGCACTTCAGATCACAAAAGCACACTGTGCTTTTGTCCTGGTTGAAGTATCTCAAAGCTGAATCACTAGGTAGAAAGAGTTTCAAACTCACAGAAAAGCGTTTTAGTGATCTGGAAATAATTCCAAGTTTCTTAGCTTCTGGGCACTAGGTTTCTTTGTGTTTTTCAATGAAACTTTGAAAAAATGGATTCTCTCATGTGCCCCTCAAGGCTCCGTAAAGTTTGGTCATCCCACCATCATGGGTGTTTTGTTTACAGTCTATTGGATGTTACCCTGATTAGGCGAAAATGCCTGAAAACGCCTGTGAGTTTAATTCTTAAAAGGTTAATGCTAGAACTTTAAAAACGCAGAACAACACCTTTAGTTCAAAAGAGAACACTGTGCTTCTCTCCTGGTTCAAGTATCTCAAAGCTGAAGCTCTTGGTAGCAAAAGAGTTTCAAACTCAACTGAAAAGCGATTTAGCCAACTGCGAAATAATTCCAAGTTTCTTATCTTCTGGGTACTAGGTTTCTTTGTGTATTTCAATGAAAACTCTGACAAAATGATTCTCATCTTGTGTCCCTCATGGCTCCTCAAAATTCAAGGTCATCTCACCATCAAGGGTTTTTTGTTTAGAGGCCTAGGTGGATGTTTACCCTGATAAGGCGAGCTGGTGCTGTAATTTCACTGAAAATCTGTTGGTGCACATGGCTCCCTAAATTTGTTCATCTCACCCTGTTAGTTTAATTAAACAATGGTTAATGATAGAGAACTTTGAAAATGCAGAAAAGCACTTCAGATCACAAGAGCACACTGTGCTTCTGTCCTGGTTCCAAGTATCTCAAAGCTGAATCACTAGGTAACAAAAAAGAGTTTCAAACTCACAGAAAAGTGTTTTTAGCGAACTGGAAATAACTTCCATGTTTCTTAGCTTCTGGGCACTAGGTTTATTTGTGTATTTCAATGAAACTCTGAAGAAATGATTCTCTAATGTGCCCATCAAGGCTCCCCAAGTTTGGTCATCCCACCATCAAGGGTGTTTTGTTTACAGTCTATTGGTTGTTTACCTGATTTGGCGAAAATGCCTGAAAACGCCTGTGAGTTTAATTCTTAAATGGTTAATGTTAGAACTTTAAAAAACGCAGACCACGAACAACACTTTTAGTTCACAAGAGCACACACTGTGCTTCTCTCCTGGTTCAAGTATCTCAAAGCTGAATCACTAGGTAGCAAAGAGTTTCAAACTCACAGAGAAGCGTTTTAGCCATCTGGAAATTAATTCCATGTTTCTTAGCTTGTGGGTACTAGGTTTCTTTTTGTATTTCAATGAAACTCTGACAAAATGATTCTATCTTGTGCCCCTCATGGCTCCCCAAATGTGGTCAATCCACCATCGCGGTTTTTTTGTTTTAGAGCCTACTGGATATTTACCCTGATTAGGCGAATTTCATGAAAACGCCTGTAGTTTAATTCCTCAATGGTTAATGCTAGAACTTTCCGAAATGCAGAAAAGCACTCCAGATCACAAGAGCACGCTGTGCTTCTGTCCTGGTTCAAGTATCTCAAAGCTGAATCACTAGGTAGCAAAAGAGTTTCAAACTCACAGAAAAGCGATTTAGCCAAATGGAAATAATTCCATGTTTCTTAGCTTTGGGGTACTAGGTTTCTTTGTGTATTTCAATGAAACTCTGACAAAATGATTCTCTCTTGTGCCCCTCATGGCTCCCCAAATTTGGTCATTTCACCATCACGGGTTTTTTGTTTAGAGCCTATTGGATGTTTACCCTGATTAGGCGTAATTTCACTGAAAACGCCTGTAGTTTAATTCCTCAATGGTTAAAGCTTGAACTTTGAAAATGCAGAAAAGCACTTCATATCACAAAAGCACATTGTGCTTCTGTCCTGGTTCAAGTATCTCAAAGCTGAATCATCTAGGTAGGAAAAGAGTTTCAAACTCACTGAAAAGCGATTTAGCCATCTGGAAATAATTCCATGTTTCGTAGCTTCTGGGCACTAGGTTTCTTTGTGTATTTCAATGAAACTCTGACAAAAATGATTCTCTCTTGTGTCCCTCATGGGCTCCCCAAATTTGGTCAATCCACCATCACGGGTTTTTTGTTTAGAGCCTATTGGATGTTTACCCGGCTTAGGCGAATTTCACTGAAAACGCCCGCCTGTTAGTTTAGTTCCTCAATGGTTAATGCTAGAACTCTGAAAATGCAGAAAAAAGCACTTCAGATCACAAGAGCACACTGTGCTTCTTTCCTGGTTCAAGTATCTCAAAGCTGAATCACTGAGGTAGCAAAAGAGTTTCAAACTCACAGAAAAGCGATTTAGCCAACAGGAAATAATTCCATGTTTTCTTAGCTTCTGGGAACTAGGTTTCTTTGTGTATTTCAAATGAAACTCTGACAAAATGATTCTCTCTTTTGCCCCTTATGGCTCCCCAAATTTGGTCATCCCCACCATCACGGGTTTTTTTGTTTAGAGCCTATTGGATGTTTACCCGGTTTAGGGCGAATTTCACTGAAAACGCCTGTTAGTTTAGTTCCTCAATGGTTAATGCTAGAACTCTGAAAAATGCAGAACAGCACTTCAGATCACAAGAGCACACTGTGCTTCTTTCCTGGTTCAAGTTTCTCAAAGCTGAATCACTAGGTAGCAAAAGAGTTTCAAACTCACAGAAAAGGGATTTAGCCAACAGGAAATAATTCCATGTTTCTTAGCTTCTGGGAACTAGGTTTCTTTGTGTATTTCAATGAAACTCTGACAAAATGATTCTATCTTGTGCCCCTCATGGCTCAACCAAATGTGGTCAATCCACCATCACGTGTTTTTTGTTTAGAGCCTATTGGATGTTTACCCTGATTAGGCGAATTTCACTGAAAACGCCTGTAGTTTAATTCCTCAAATGTTTAATGCTAGAACTTTGAAATGCAGAAAAGCACTTCAGTTCACAAAAGCACACTGTGCTTCTGTCCTGGTTCAAGTATCTCAAAGCTGAATCATAGGTAGAAAAAAGTTTTCAAACTCATAAAAAAGCGTTTTAGAGAAACTGGAAATAATTCCATGTTTCTTAGCTTCTGGGCACTAGGTTTCTTTGTGTATTTCAATGTAACTCTGAAAAAATGATTCTCTCATGTGCCCTCAGGCTCGCCAAGTTTGGTCATCCCACCATCATGGGTGTTTTGTTGCAGTCTATTGGATGATTACACTGATTAGGCAAAAAAATGCCTGAAAACGCCTGTGAGGTTTTAATTC